>JAYJMH010018150.1:0-20552 GCA_036873815.1 Phacellophora camtschatica
TTTGTGGTCCTGTAAAAATATATCAGTCAGCAAGAATGTATGTTTAATTTAATTTAAAACTATTAAGCACAATATTCCGTCATTTAGATGGTTCTGGCATACATATCATTTATTACATTCACAGCCATTCTAGCAATTTGGAATTTAAAAGCTCTCTAGGGACACGCCACCGGACCCCATAGAAGAGTGTGCCTTTGGTTTACCTGTTTTTCATTTTTGTGGCCTTTTTCTATTTTGCCCCAACCATTAAAAATTTCTTAAAATAGCCCTTGTTTGCATATGTTTTTTAATGTAAAATTACTGGATTTAAATGCATTGAAGAGGAAGGAAAATTGGGAAAAAGAGATGACTTTGGTGATAATCCTGAGGACCAGTTTGCCTCTTTGCCACCTATGTATGTATTAAGGGTTGCTGCTTCAGGAAAAACATTATTGTACAGATATTCAATTGGTGCTGAGGAACAATAAAAAATATGAATTCTGTTATCAGTAACATGGTGATTCTCTCTTGGCATAATTAATCCACTAAATAATGTGAATTCATTCAAGTTCAGTGAGCTTATCAGTATCATTTAATGTATAGTGAAAGCGGGCAAAAATTACGCACAGTGCCTTGGCAGGGAAAAAGTACTACCCCACCCATTTACCACGCCCAAACGGTTTTTATTTTTTGTCTTGGTTTTTCGAAAACCCATTAAATCATCTTTCAAATGATACCAAAAGAGCTGTTATTGAGCAGTTGGGAGCTTTCCTATTTTCAAAATGGTACTGACAATAGAAATTAGGAGAATAGGTACTTTTCCGTAAAATCAAAAAACTTTCTCATCTCTTCACCATGGAGCAAATATCAATGATGATTTTTATCGTCAGTAGTCTATATGGACATACGAGGTCATCAGGATATTTGCTTAGATACACCCCTTTCGTCTGGGCTTTGTGCGGAGTTTTTCACCCACTGAATATCGAACTGCAGGTGGAAAATTTCGCAACATTTATTGTTTGTGACTTCATCAGGCTGGAAGCTCTTGTTACGAAATTTGTAAAAAATAAACACTGTCGAGGAGTGCTTTGGTCAGCAATAATGTTTTAACAAACGTTTTACAAAACTTCCAGTTTTATTTTTAATATTTCTTTAGCCCTGAAAGCAAAAAAATCGAAAAGTTATTTTTTGTGGGTATTTTTCGTTTCCAAAACATACTGGAACTGCCAACAACTTTACAGCTTCTATGATGCTTTCTATTATGGTATGAAACATACAAAGGCCTAAAAGGAGCATTTATTTTATGTAATTCTTTCTGTTGTGCTAATTATCTCTTGTTATTATTTCTTGTCAAAGTTTAAAATTTCACAATACTTATAGGCTACGTTAAGAAAGGCAAATCGTGGTCAAATAGAGATATAGATAATGCTTCGCTTGAAATAGATAGTGGAAAGTCAATAAGAAGCACAGCTACAAAATATGTGATGTCAGAAGCAACTTTTCGAGTAAGTTCCAAAAAGCAAGAAAATGGTAAAGCAACTGGGTCACAAGAAGGAAAGCCAGCACTTAACATTGGTGTTGAAAAAATTCTTGCAGAATGTATAAGCATGCATCATGTGCAAACTTGGATTTAGCCCAACTGCCAGTGAAATTCTCGATCTTTGTTGCAAAATACATGAATTCCAACAATATGTTTACGCCATTTAGCAATGGAAAACCAAGGAGAGGATGGCTTGCTTCTTTTATCTAGAGAAACAGCGTCTCTTTGAAGAACAAATTTGGAATTGCGTCTGGATTTCCCATCGATCCTTCAAAGTGTAAAGTTGTGAGTGTAAAAGGTAAAACAGCATTAAAAGTAACTTGTGGGGCTGGTAGAGAAAACACCACACACAACTAATAATATTTAATGGAAAACATTTGCAGTCAACTGGGCGTGGAGATCGGGCTTCACCAGGGACATGGTACGGAAATTCTTACAATGGTTGGATGGCCACTGAACTATTTAATTTGTGGTTTGAAAAATTTGTCAAAGAAGTCGCCATACGGCCTTTACTATTGCTATTTGATGATTATTTGATGCATGTATTTAAAAACTATGTATCAAAGTTGAATTTTGTGATTACAAATTATTTGCTTTATAGTTGAACTGATTTTGTGAAAACAAATTAATTGCTCAATAGTTGAACTGATGCTAATAATATTTGAAAACGTTCTCAAAGCTTCGTAATATTTTCAATAAGTTTTCCTTTTGCATTTTGACACCCCGAGTCGATACTACAGAGCATTTCGAAGGAAACACACATAATTTCTGAATGTAAAATTTTTTCCCGATAATACGCATTCCCCCCTCCCCCCGTTTTGGCGGGAAAAAATTTCACACTAATCATCACTATAACGAAAATGCGCCATTATGGATTAATTCAAAATTTTTCTCAATGAATTCCTTGACTTCAAATTCAAATTCCTGAAAAACAAGGACAGATTTTGTATTAGCCAATCAAACGATTTGTCTACATATGACGTAATTTCGCAAAAGAACTAATCAGAGCGCCTATTTCATGCTTTCTTTTTCTCCTCATGGCGGAGGGAGGGTCTAGCAGTGGAGAAAACAACACTCTCGTTTTTTCTTCGCGACGAAAATATACTTAAGATGAAACTCTTAAGATTTTTCGCACATGGATAGACAGATAAATTTTACATACGTGGTTGCTAGCACTAAGCGTTGCGTCTTCTGATCTTTTCTTGGTTATTTGCTTTTTACTTATGCGTTTTTTCATTCTTTCTCTACTACCACCCCATGCCAAACGACTGGTACTTCTCGAAGAAAAAATAATGCTGTAAATTAAATCATTTGCCTGAAAATGTACAAGAATATTTTATACTTAGTGAGTAAAAGCTTTACACAGGTTCAGCAAAAATTACGTCCACCAAAATTGTTAACAAACCCAATGAACAAAATTTACATTAGATTTTACACTATACAATTAGACAAGGTCGACTTTTAAACAATTGTAATGGGTCGTCGAGTGGCCAAGTGGTTAGGTTGCTGTGTTTCAAAGCCAACTACCAACTACAAAACCCACATCCAACTCAGCATTAGTGCAGGGGATTGAAAGAAGTAGTAGTCGAAGTAGCAAGAAGATCTAGTAAGAAGAAGTTGCAAGCGTAAATAGTAGAAAGAAGTAGCCAGAATAAATAGTAGCCGAAATACCAAGAAGAAATAGTTGGAAGAAGTAGAAAAAATAAGTAGTAGGAAGGAGTAGGAAGAAGAAGTAGCAAAAAGAAGTAGTAGTCGAAGTAGCAAGAAGATCTAGTAAGAAGAAGTAGCAAGCGTAAATAGTAGAAAGAAGTAGCCGAAATAAATAGTAGACGAAATACCAAGAAGAAATAGTTGGAAGAAGTAGAAAGAATAAGTAGCAGGAAGGAGTAGGAAGAAGAAGTAGCAAAAAAAAGTAGTAGTCGAAATAGCAAAATGATCTAGTTAGAAGAAGTAGCAAGTGTAAGTAGTAGACAGAAGTAGCCAGAATAAGTAGTAGCCGAAATACCAAGAAGAAATAGTTGGAAGAAGTAGGAAGAATAAGTAGTAGGAAGAAGAAGTAGCAAAAAGAAATAGTAGTCGAAGTAGCAAGAAGATCTAGTAAGAAGAAGTAGCAAGCGTAAATAGTAGAAAAAAGTAGCCAGAATAAGTAGTAGCCGAAATAACAAGAAGAAATAGTTGGAAGAAGTAGGAATGATAAGTAGTAGGAAGGAGTAGGAAGAAGAAGTAGCAAAATGCAGTAGTACGAAGAAGTAGTATGAAGAAGTATTGTTTAATTGTTTTGTGATTAAATAATACCGGCATCATTTTCGTCACTAAAACATGTAAAAATTAAACAGTTTCCTAATATTTCTGAGCCAATACTAATACTGAGAGTTCCTTGTAAAATGTTTCTAACCAAGAAAGTTGTGCACTGCAGCAACCTGATATACTATTTGCACCTAAGGGGTTTATTTTAGTCTGCTGTTCCCAAACCTTTATGGGAATTGTCACATGAAAGTTGTTTAACTTCGTAAAAAAACTATAAATATGTACAATGCTTGCCTAAAGCCTTGGAACACTTGGAGATATTTCCATCGTTTCTAATGAAATATTTTCCCTTCCCCTGAACAATGTTGTTGTATTACAAGTTCTACGGCATTTATGATGGAAAATATGATTGTTTCTGATTGGTGGACGGTCACGCAATACAACAAAATTGTTTTGGAGGGAGGGGGTTTTCCACCAGGCTGTCATGGACGCGGAAAGTATAATTGTACGATTATTTCGTAAAATTAAGGACTTTTGGCAAGCATTGTAGGTTTTTTTGCTATATTTAGACTAGACTGAATTCGAAAGCATATGTTTTAAAAATGGGGTATGTAACTAACCATAGTGCTGAAAAACTTGCAAATGGCCACTGAAATTTCTTTTCCTTTTTTCTGGGAAAACCCAGATGAATTCTTCCAAATTTTGTTTAGAAAACTTATCCTTTCTCTAAATAAATTTGCGTTGTTTGGGGCTATTTTCTATTTAAAATTTGTGCTATTACAAAACAGGCACGTAAAAGGCAAGTTTCTGAAAGTTTTTTCTGGTATCAATTGAAGAATTCATACCTCACCCAGGCTATGATTCTGGCTTGGCTTTATATCTAGTGCTCTCTCCAATTCATCACATTCTGTAAATACTATAATTGCATTATTTTTTACAGATTACTTAAAGCATTTGTCAACGTTAACAAAGGTATTACTTAAAACATTGTTAACGTTAACAAAGGCATGAGTAACAAAGATATGAGCTAAATTACTGCAAACATTACTAAATACACCAACAATGATTCATGTTCGATTAAAAGCTTCTGTCAGGGAGAGTTTGGGTGGGTCTTTTGATCAACAAAACTGTTGGACCTTTGATCTGACCTGACCTATGAACCTATGAACTTTATATATTATTAATTTTTACACTTTTTTTAACCTAGCAACACTTTAACAGAAATTGGTGTTGCCTATTGAAACTGGTGTTGCCTATAAAGACTCTGATTTTCAACCTTTGATAAAATAAATTAAGTTTTCTTTTCATCTTATCATTAATTCCAAGAGTAATTTCATAGATCATAAGAATTTAGTTTTACAACAAACTTCTAAAGTCTTAAAATTTGGTTAAGAAACATTCTTGTTGGGTCAAAGACCTTTTAGGACATGGCCAAATGTGCTCGTATCTTGAAATCCTGATGTCAGATAATTTCTCTGATAATTTTGTATCCTTATTACATTATTTTTTTTAAATATTTGTCCTTTTTCTGGAGTATAGACTGTTTCTGTTATAATGCCCTCACAAATGTTCCCTTTTAAACCTATTTGTCCACCTAATTAGGCAAGGGAGAAGCTAAATTGTCCAAAAATGAAAAGTACCGCAATTCTCTGTATTATGACTGTTGTTATTTTTTATTATTATCATCACAATCATAATTTTTGTTTTCTTTTAGATACAAAGTGAACATGGAGCTGGACACTGAGGGAGAGAATTTTGTGAAACTGACCAAAATTATTTTAGACGTTGTTGCTGCTGAAATACGCAAATTTTTTGTTCAGCTTTGGAATTCAAAGTTTCCCAACAAGAAATGGGATAATACACCTCAAAGTGGAATAAATCTGTGGAGTGAAATTAATAAACAGAAAATAAAGTTGCCTCTTGCTGGAATAGAGAATGTGCTACGAAGTGGAGATTCAACACAATGGGATCCTACTGCTCTTTTCTTTGTATTGCTTCATTCAAACATTGGATTAATGGTGCCATGTCGTTCAAAAAAAGGGAAAAGAATTCCACCCTTGACAGAAAGTGAGTTGCTGGATGAATTACGGGAAATTAGGAATATCTACTTTGCACACAGGAAAATGTTTTCTATGCCAATCTGTCTGTTTACCAAGGCGATTCAAGGGATTAAAGATGTTTTTAAAAATCCCAAGTTAAACTGGCAAAATGGTTTGGCCGAGATTGCAAAGATAGAAGGGTCACCGATCATGACACCTTTGAGTAAAATCTATAAAAAGAGACTGGATGCCGAAATCCAATTTAATAAAGATTATCAAGACTTTGAAAGTAGGATCGAAAAGACAGAAGATAAAATCAAGTTAGTTAATAGGAAGCTGGTTGTGCACGACGATGTACTGGAAAAGCACGAAGATCTACACAAAATGCAGGATGAAAGCATTAATAAATTGTCTTCAACAGTGAAAGAACATGAAGCTGCAATAAAAGATCTGCAAACAAAAGTGAACTCTTCACCTAGAGGTATGTAGTTTGGAAAGATAAAAACTTTAACATTTTTAGCATGATATGAAATCATGATGAGAAATCTTGTCTCAAGATACTAATCATAGACTCTGTGATTGGTATCTAGACAACCGCCTATTAATGTGTAAGTTCCAAATTTCAACCTTTGTTATTTCTGTTTAGAGTTAAATAATCCAAGAATAAAAGGGTTCTGCTCTGGAAATAAACTGCTGTTCTGTTATGCACCATCTCCAACTTTCTGAGTTTGAAATTAATGGAAGTTCTTTTTTTAAATAAAGTTTTTGTAAAATTAGAAAGAGATTTTCTGAAACACTATTTCTCAAAATTTCTATATGATCTTCTGAATTTATATTTGCGTTTAAATGAGAGGTGGACCAGCTCGCCTATTTGAGATCGGCAAGAAAGGTAAGTGAGATCCGCAATAGGTGGGATAAAAATTACATTTCATTTCATTTGGAATTTATTTTAGCTGTCCAGGAGGAGCCACTTTCAATTGGAGAATGGTTGTCGAATCTAAATTTGCCTCATTACGAGGAATCCTTTGTTGCGAATGGTTACGATGATATCAGATATGTCGTAAGTGAAATATATAAATATACTCTTGGCATCCGCTATCTCAAACTATCACGGAAAATTGAAGTCTGTTTGTGATAGAAAATGTTCGAATTAACGGGCAGTATTCCACGAGAAAGCCTAGCCAGGGGAAATGAAAATTTATGGAAGCGAATGTTCGAGACATAATGGCATTCGAAATATCGGGAATGGGCAGTATTCAGTATTTCATAAGAAAGCCTACCGAGTGTAAATTAATTCGGGCAGTCGAGATAGCAGATGTCAACTGTTTTCAGATTTTTATTTTTATTTTTATGCATAAGGAACACTTTGGGACAATTTGTACATGGAAGTGACATTGCAGGGAATCAATTTGAAAGAATATGCTGTAGGTTCTTCGAGAGAGGTAGTGTTGAAAAAGAGTGTTGCTTTTGAAGCTAATCAGAACTTTGATTTTGATTAGTATTTAGAGATAATCAGTTTCTTTTTAAGTTTTATTAAATCTAGTCGCTTTAGAAATAGTTTTAATAGATTTATGGAGCTAGTTCCATAGAAGCGCACCTTTGTTTAGTATCATACTTCTAGCTTATCCTTCCAAATAACAAGTATACCTACATGAAATACATTTTCAGGGTGGAGACCTACTTGACGAAGATGACTTGCAAAAAATAGGAATTCAAAATCGAGAACATATCAGGTATGTAGTTTTGTTGAAATTTTCAAAATATATTTTTATACTGAGTGCATGTGGGAAGTGCCCTTTAGAGTGCAGACAGTTTTAGAAAACAGCGAGTAGTTAAAGTTGTCAAGTTATTATTCTGAAAATTTATGAATGAGACAATACATTTTGGGCAAGATAATATTTGCTTTCTTTGCCTTTTGTAAATTGTACAACTTTTAAAACACCTATTGTATAGTTGATTGATATTGATTAGTTTATTGACTGATGAAGTAATCATTTGATCATTTGATCGTTTGATTATTCGATTATTCGAGCATTTGATTATTTGAATATTTGATTAGTTGATTAGTTGACTAGTTGATTTTTTGATTATTTGATTATTTGATTGGTTGATTATTTTATGATTGGTTGATTAGTTGATTATTTGATCATTTGCATATTCAAGCATTTGATTATTTGATTATTTGATTATTTGATTATTTGATTATTTGATTATTTGATTATTTGATTATTTGATTATTTGATTATTTTTAGATGGAAACTGGACCGAAGCAGCTATTGATAGATTTGAAGATTTGAGTCATTGTGCAATGTGGTCCAGACTTATGGCACGCATTATTGGCTATAAGCAAACGGATAGTGGCCGTTTGCCATGTCTTGAACTGATTGATACAGAACAAGATGAGGTACTGTGAATGACTTTTTTTTCAATCTATTTATGATTTATTTTGCAGCTTTGCTGTGTTGCCCGGGGGCAACTATTCTTCCCTTTAAGTTTGGAAAACCCAAAGAAAATAGTTTTTAGCTGGTGAAGAGAAATTTCCAAACGAGTGCAATGAAATGTCAAAGTAACTAACTGCAACTAGAGGTCACTTCAACGCTCTGGACCAATCAAGATTTATTGCCATGTTTCTTCTCTGACCGCAGGGTGATGAAACTTCATATTGACTTTAATGATCATTCTGTACGAAGAATTGAGTACATAGTTAGTGGTGTGGTGTGGAGGGCATAACTCCATCACTTCATCACTCACGAAGAACCTGGAATGTTGTAGCCATACTTCGGTATGTTATTGTCATTTTAGAAAGACTCGACGGATGATATTGACAGTGTTTTGTTGCGGCATGTGTGTTGAAACAGTCGCTTATAAAAACCATTGATTTTCTTGATTATTTCATTTTTAGGAAGTCAACATTGCTGCTACATTGGTCCAAGAAGGGCATGCTGTTTTGTCGGAAAAAGGTGAAATATTTTTTGAAGCATTTTCTGCGCTAGTAAATCCCTTAAGGCTGGTTTACACAATCATTTCCACAATCAATCATTTCGTTTACACAATCAATCATGTCTTGTCCCTTTTCTTCTCGAATTAGATTTTAGCGATTTTAGCGATTTTGATTTTTGATTTTAGCAACCTCCTTAGATATGGGGCGACGTTGGTCTGAACGTGATTGTGTAGATCACCTTTAAAACTCTTTCACCCCGGGAAGGGCCACACGGCCCATTGACATACAACGTAAAACGTCATATTTTCAGGAGGTAAGTGCAGGTAGAACTTTGCATTCATTTAAGATATTCCAACGTAAGTTTAACTTTTGAATTCAGTTGATTTCTATGTACTACCCCCTGCAAAATGACACTTGCATAGGATTTACCTGTGTATCAGAAATAAATCCGGGCGTGAAAGGGTTTGGTCACTGGGTTGATTTGTGTTGACATCGTATCCCTGTGGTATCGTTCATTGTTAGTTTTATAAAGTAAAATTAAATATGATTAATTTGTATTAAATCTTAAATATTATAATATTTGATACTCTTTGATAATATTTTCGTGCTATATATATCGACATATATTGTATTCATAATTTACATACATCGTTCGTACATCGAGGATATAAACCATTTTAATTTTTAATCTAATTAAATGGCCCAAGCTATGCTTTACTTGGGTCGTATATGCTTCAACGTTTTATGTTATATTGTAGTTTTAGTCAATTGAATTCTATGAATAAAGTTGAATTGAATTGAACATTGTAACCAATGTTAGTATTGTAATTAATTGAATATGTTAAACAATGATTCATTTCTTTTGCCAGCTAGAACTTGAAAGTGTGGAGGAAGAGGTGGAGAAGACTACTGCTGCAGAAGACAAAAAACTTGAAAATAATAACAAGTTAATCGGTGAGACTGAAAGAGTTACTTTTGAAATTGCTGACGAAATTGAGTTGACAGAAGAAGAATTTTCAAACTTACCTGACTTTGAGGAAATAATGGTCAGCGGTAAAAATGATCAAAAGGTCAAAGATGAAAATGACGACGAAGAGGTCAAAGGTAAAAATGATGATCAAAAGGTCAAAGGTGAAACTATGGAGTTTAAAAGTCAAATGCCAGGTGAAGTGGTTTTTGAAAAAGTTGGAAATGCTTCTTTACAAGGAAATGGTTGTGTCGAATCAGACGTATTTGATAAAATAAACGGTTATGTTGGTGATTGTGATAAAGTTGGTTTTGCAGAAAGACAAGTTGTCGAGGAGCAGTTTGGTGTGAAGCTTCCAGAATTTGAAAATGAAATCATTGATGTTCAAGATATTGCTTTAGATGAATCAGAATTGAATTTTGATGCATTTCATGTTGATGATGTTGTTGATTTGAGGATTGGCAGAGGTTCTGAGGGGATTGAGTCACTTTCAAGTGCTTCCACTGATGACACAGTCATCCATGTGGGACAAATTCCTAAAGAAGAAGTTGAAGACACGGTTGGTGCTGCTGATATGAGTAATGTTTCATTTTCTTCTGTTGCAAATGAAGATTCAGTGGAAGGTGTTGATATGTTGAAAGGGGGAGGTGAAGTGTCAGAAGATGAAAAGGATAAATTATTGGTAGGAAAAGAACTCTTAATGGAACGTTTTGAAGCAGAGAAATGTGAGGATAAGAAAGATGGGTTGGTGGATGAAAGTCAAGAGATAGGTGCTGGGGAAATAGAAGTTGGGAAGAAGAAGGGGGTTGGTGAAGTGGAGGAAGAGTTACACGAAGAAGATGGCGGAGCTTTGTTAGGTGAATCCGATTTTAAAAAGTCTGTCAAAGATGAGGTCAAAAGGTGGATGGAAGGTCAGCTGGGGCAGAATGTAAATTTGGAAGATGTAGGGGTAGTTCAAGGCGATGTAGGGGTAGTTCAAGGCGATATCAAACCTGAGGCAAGCTCAACAAATGTCGAAGGTGACAGCTTGGATCACCAGACACGACCAATGTACAGATTTCATGAAAGTTTGGAGCTGTCTAAAAATGACCCGATGATTCCGTCGGATGATGATGATTCCTTGTCGTACATGAGTGCAAGATCAGAGCTGACAGTCGCATCCAACACAGATGCGGACACATTGAGTTTCAAAAGCGCGCCCAGCACACCAACGAACCTAAATGATTTTGACTTTGATCTTCAGAAAGAATCGGTTAATGATTATGACATAATTCTAACTCCGATAGGATCTGATGACGAAAATCTTGAGTTTGATTTCGATAGTACCCCTATTGGGAACAAGCACTTGACAAGTTCTGCTGCTCCCATGCCTACGTCACTTCAGACGCCAAAATATCAGCTCAGCATTGTTGACGAATCAAAGATTTCGAAAAGGGTGACGTCAAGTTCGATGGAAAACGTGACGCCAGCAAAGAGCAGTGGGAAATTCAGCACAAGTCCTCAGAGAATTGCTTCTCAAAGCACAAGCACACCCCAGTTAGGGGATCTGGGGACGACGCAGTCTCGTTTGGGCGGATCTGGTAGTATTTTTGGAAAGGAGACTATGATATAATAATATTAATGATGATAATGGCGTGTTTTAGTATTTTGTGGAACAGAGGCGAATTTTGTAACAATAATGACACACTGGTCTTAACGCAATTATCGCTCGAGAACAGCGCTGAAGTCTCTCAATTTGAAAACGAAAACAAACAATCTTGCAGAGGAGATGTTTTCGTTTTCCAGTTGAGTGAGTTTCGCTTTGTTCTTGAGGGATAATCGCTTTGAAATCATTGTGTCAATTTTACCATTGTTACAAAATTCGCCTCTGCTATTTATTTAGTGGGGTAACGGGTCTTTTATAATTGTGACACAAAACAGAGGCAACTTTTGTAACAAAAGTGAAGTTGACACACCACTTTCAAAGCGATTAGTCATCGAAAATAAAGCTATAAAAGTATAAATAAACCAACTGAAAGTAATTAAAAAGTTCCTATTTACAATTTTTTTGAGTGAAATAAAAAGTTAAAAATGTTTGCAATGGTTCCTTTAGGTGATTAATTATTAAATCAATTAATTAATTAGATTATTAACTAAAATAGCCTTTAATGCTTTTCTCATATTCAGTAGCATTTGCTGTCTTTCTGATTTTTAGAGACATTTCATTGTAGATCTTTGCTTCAGTTGAATAAAACTGTTTTGCTTTGTCTGGAATGGCTAATCGCTTTGACATTAGTGTGTCGATTTCACTATTGTTAAAAATATGCCCTTGTTGTGAAACAAAGAATTTTCGAATTGCTGGCTGGGATGCTAAATGTTTCACCCCATGAAGCAGAAAGTTGCCAAATTATCGGTAAAAACGTCATTTTGAATACTTGTCAGAATGTTTGGGTATCTGCTGGAGCTTCGAGCTATTTGTTCATGTAAAACATCATTTTTTCAGGAAGTAAATGCTGACAGAATATTTTATTAATTTTAGATGCTTCAGCGTTCATTTATTTTTTGAATTAAGTTGCTTTGCATGTGCTACCCCCCCTGCAAAATAAATGTTGCATATGATTTGCCTGTTTATTTGAAAACAAATCCGGGCGTGAATTGGTTAATATTTAATTCATACATCAATTGTTAAACGAGTCACCTTTCTTGACACGTGAACAGTCTTACTGCATTTCCACGGATATTTTCCAGAAAAGATTATGCTAATTAATTTTAATTCATGACATGCTAATTCATTCCACAGTTGGATTTTCTTTATTTGAATTTCATTATAATCTGGCATTTTGTCTTTTCCAATCTTTCAACTTATTTCAGTATAACCTACTAATTCTAGCTCATAATCTGTGTAAGTCTAGATTCCAATCTTGTATACCGAGATTCCAGTCTTTTAACTGAGATTCCAGTCTTTTATACTAAGATTCCAGTCTCGTATACTGAGATTCCAGTCTTGTATACTGAGATTCCAGTCTTGTATACTGAGATTCCAGTCTTGTATACCGAGATTACAGTCAGGTATATTGAGATTCCAGTCTTGTATACTGAGATTCCAGTCTTTTAACTGAGATTCCAGTCTTGTATACTGAGATTACACTGAGATTTCAGTGTTATATACCAAGATTACAGTCTTTTAACTGAGATTACAGTCTTGTATACTGAGTTTCCAGTCTTTTAACTGAGATTCCATTCTTGTATACTGAGATTACAGTCTTTTATACTAAGATTCCAGTGTTATATACCGAGATTACAGTCAGGTATATTGAGATTCCAGTCTTGTATACCGAGATTCCAGTCTTTTAACTGAGATTCCATTCTTGTATACTGAGATTACAGTCTTTTACACTGAGATTTCAGTGTTATATACCGAGATTACAGTCTTTTAACTGAGATTACAGTCTTGTATACTGAGTTTCCAGTCTTATGTGCTAAGATTCCAGTGTTTTATACTAAGATACCAGTCTCATAACTGAGATTCCAGTCTTTTATACTAAGATTCCAGTCTTGTATACTGAGATTCCAGTCTTTTAACTGAGATTCCAGTCTTGTATACTGAGATTCCAGTCTTGTATACTGAGATTACAGTCTTGTATACTGAGTTTCCAGTCTTATGTACTAAGATTCCAGTGTTTTATACTGAGATACCAGTCTCATAACTGAGATTCCAGTCTTTTATACTAAGATTCCGGTCTTGTATACTGAGACTCAAGTCTTACATGCTGAGATTCTAGTCTTATATACTGAGATTCCAGTCAAGTATACTGAGATTCTAGTTTTATTTACTAAGATTCCGGTCTTGTATACTGAGATTCCAGTCAGGTCTCAGGTATACTGAAATTCCAGTCTTACACTCAGATTCCTGTCTCATATAAAGAGATTCCAGTGTTATACCTATGCTGAGATTGCAATTTTATATTTTTATCTCATATTTCAATAATTTTATAGTGAGATTGCAGTCTCACGTAGTGATATTCCAACGGGAAAAATACTCTTTTTGTGCAAGTTTTGTGTGGATTTCAGAGCCAATTGAAAATGTCTGACCCAGCGGATTAATTCTCTTCATTAACATCAATTTATACATTAACATCATACAAATTAATTCATACATTAATATCATCTTCAATTCATACATTAGCATCAAATCGTTTTGGACGAAATTTGTCCGAAAATTTGTCCGAAACCACTATGAAAATGTGCGAAATCTTTTTTTGCATATTTCTCTTCTAACTGTATCCGTATCAAACGCTACACATTTGCATTTTGGCTTAGAATCATGCCTTATTAGACAACATAACCAATTTCTGGTGGAAGATTCACTCCAGATTTGCTAAAGTCAAAGCTTTTGCTTCCAATTATGCAAAATATGTCCGAAACATTTTGTCCGAAGGTATTTATCCGAAACTTTTTAGTCCGACATTTTTTGTTTTTAATGTATTTCTTTTCGTTTAGTTCTTCAATTTAAAATTCAATTTGTTTAGTTGTTTAATCAGTTGTGACTAAAATAAATATTTTAATAAAAATTCCGGCTTTCAAGGTAATTCAGATGTCGAATAATTAACCCACATTCACTTTATTGTTAATACATCTTTCATTTGTTGCCCCCACCCTGTAGGGGGGGGGGGCAAACCAATGGGATTTGACATTTCTAGTACTTCACTGGTCATTATCCCGCCCTTGGAGACGAAAAATGTGTCAATAGCCCCACCTTCGGGCTGATAAAAATGTTGATTTTCAAGAGGATATTTTTAATTGATTATGATAATATTCACGATTTACCCACCCCAGGGGGTGCTCCTAACTGTCAACAACCCGTCCGTGGAGCAGAGGTATCTCGTCAATAGCCGTGGGTCTTGTTTTTCAATAGGACACATGGCCTTTCCCAGGGTGAAAGGGTAAAAGTTACAAAGTGAGTAGGAGCAAAGGTGCTATGAAATTAACACAAAGCTTTTTCCGAATTTACTCTTTGTAAATATGACATTTTGCACTGTTCAGCAAAGGGCCTTATTGTTCGTAAATGCCCAGGGGAGGAAGTATCATCTGTCTTGGGTGTGAGTGCGTGTCTTATATTTTAAGGTCCGGGATTTCCGAGTTGATGATATATTTTTAAACTATAAATTTTAAAAACTTTAAATTTAGCTCTAAAAATTTATAAGAACAAAAATCTCATATTTTTGGGTAAACTATTAATAAATAGCATTGAAAGGTTAATAAATAGATGTTAAAGCATAACATGCGCCATATTCTTATGTTTTTTGGCTTTGCATTTTCATTCCATCATATTTTTCGGTGACCTCAAGATTTCACACGCCCCCCTATCCAAGGAGATGATATTGCCCCCGCTGGGAATAAATAGACCATAGTGAAAGGGAGATATGAACGAATACTCTGTGAATGGGGGTAATTTGAAACAGGGGTAATCTTGAACTTGCGTGAGGAATTCATAGTGTGTAAATTTGGGGGTATTTATGATATTTTGATCAACGTTTGAAATCTGGTTGACATTAATGTTCGTTAATTTTAAAATTTTGAAATTCATGTTTGTCAATGAACTTGTTCAATTTGATATTCTTGGAGACTGATTTTATGCTTTTTGTTTAATGGTTTAATAAGAATTGAATTTCGTTGAATTTCGTTGTTTGGGTTTGAATCGATAATTTTATACATTCATAGGTTAAGTGAACGACTCTGAGGTTGTCCACGCTCCTTTGCAGCGTCTTTCAAAATTGAATAATGGAATGAATATGGAATAATGAGAAAAAGACATTATGTATTGTGAGATTCGCAAAAAGACGAAGCAATTCACTCACAAAAATACATCGCAAAATAAATTGAATTTAAAGGTTCGCGATATTTCCAAATTTTCCCGGGGGTGTGTAAGTAATATTTTTATTAGCAACTCTCATAATATGGAACCAAAGGATGCTGCGAAGGAGCGTTGGAGGTTGCCCTGCAGCCAGAAGACTGTTTTACAAGGGGAAATTAAAACATATTAAAATGGAAAAATTAATAACATTAACTAAAAATATATCTAAACTAATTTCCAAACTAAGGATGAATGAGACACGGGAGTGCAAAGGAGTGGGGTGAAGTGTTTTCCTTCCTTTGATTTTTTTTATTTTTACTGTATTCCTTTTGGCCGTTGACAGACCCAGCGAACAGAGTCAGGATAACATTACGATCGCATGCTCACATTGTCACTGACGCATGCTCATATGGTCACTGACTCACATGATCACAATGTCACTGACGCATGCTCATATGGTCACTGACTCACATGATCACATAGTCACTGACGCATAGTCAAATGATCACTGACTCACATGATCACATAGTCACTGACGCATACTCATATGGTCATTGACTCACATGATCACATGGTCACTGACGCACATGATCACATGGTCACTGACGCATGCTCACATGGTCACTGACGCACATGATCACACGGCCACTGATCTGTGGAAGATTGAAAAAAGCAAAGGAAATTTATGCGCCACACCGAAATCACGCCTAGCTACCATTGTTTATTGATGCAGGCTTCTGGAGATCAAACGCTACGCCCGGAGAAAGGCTGATCACTTTTCTGGACTCTGCCGGTGGAGATACACGACCCCATACTTTATGGGTACATGTAGATGATCGCGAGACCGCGGATATAGAACAACTACAGAGCACCGCGCGGATTATAGATTTTAGCGTAGTTGTATCGCGGATATAGAGCGGACGCAGAAGTAACTTCGATTTTTGAATACCAATTAAAAAATTTTTATGTTTCTAGATCTTGGCCGATAAAAATCAGCAAATTTATGGATTTGGCCGCCCATTCCGTACATTCCCGTCCTTTGTGTTGAAACCCCAAAATACTCTGTTTTCATGTTGTTTGTGTGGATACTGATAATACATTTTCAAAAGTTTTCGTAAATGTTTACCGATTCGTTGGACTTGTTCAGGTCCAACATTATTTTAATATAAAAGAGAGAGAAAAATGAAAAGAAAAGTCCACCCTTTCATGTTCAGAGAAATTTTGGCCCCAAAACCCACCCTTTTAAACCCCTCCGAATATCACGAGCGCACCCAAATATTTGGCCCCAATACCCATTCTTGCGTCACCGGCTGTACGTTTTGCTTTGCGCGTCAGCGTTGCAAAAAAGACATGAAACCCATAACGAGATTGATGTTACCAAACCGAGACAATTTTTGTTGTTTTCGAAATTCAAAATGGACGCAAACTTTTTTAGCGGGAAACCTCAAAGCGAACAAGTTGGATATATTTGGAAATATCTCGATGAGCTTTCGCAGCAGAACCCCGAAGAGTATAATAAATTTATCAAGAAAACTTTGGAAGATGGAGAGAAACAAGGATTGGGTCCTCCAGACCCTTGTTTCTGCTTGCAAACACACAAGGTCAGAGCGTTTTTTTTAATGTTTAATTATAAAATATTTATAAATATTTAATGCTTTGCGGGCGGGCGGCGTCCCCACGGACTCAAACACTTGTTCTGTTGTTGTTATTATTATATTATCATAACAATACGATACGATGTATGAAATATTGCCCTGGCTGGTTTATTGAGTTTTATGGTATTTTTTATCTAAAAAGACTTTAACTAAAGTTTGTTTGTGAAACCTGCAAACAAAAAATTATGTGAAACGATTTTTAAACTTGTGTAGGGTACACTAATTTTTTTATAAGAAACAGACTACTGTACTGAGATTTCTTTAGAAATTATTACAATGGATTAGATTGTTCCATTGTTTTATTATAATGGATTATTTTGTTCCATTGTTTTATAAGAATATAAAATTTTTAGAAATTCCAGTACTTGATAGATGTTAGGGCAAGCATCATACTGTACTTCATGTTCGACTGACAAAAGGCAAGGGCTCTTGGTTAGAGCTTTGGTCACATGTTGGTGTGATTCTAAAATATGGTGTGTTTCCTATCCTTATTTTCTATAAAAACATCAGTGTAGTTTACCTTGTCAAATTTTTTATCATAAAATGGGCTTTATTCAAACAATCCAGGTTGGAATCTTTGCACCTTGCTGGATACTTTCAAAAATTCACACCTGATGTGCACCTGAAGAATGTTTTCAAGAAACACAATTGTTCTATCATCGTTTGACCTAAAAAGTTGCACTAATATATTTGGTGTGGATTTGAAATTTTGGTGCACAAATTTGGTCACAAATTTGGTTATAGTCACACCAAATATTTTCAAGAAAAATGTGATTACAAGTGTTTGACCAGAGGTAAATTTGGGAAACTGGTGATATTATAATAACAGACTATGAGTGGAGTGGCTATAATTAATTTGGAATATAAGAACTGATTTAATAACTTGATGTTAATTTTATTATATAGATACCAAAAATGATTCCAGTTAGAGAATTTTTCATCAATGCTGTGAAATGGAAGCAGGTACCTCGCCCAAAGTCTCACATGGATTCGATTCCAATGATATCAAGTGAACTAAGGGAAGAATTCATTGGAGAACAAATGTGCATGACTATAGACGTGGCTGTAAATTCTGATGTTTTGGAAAAATGTTTGCAAGATGTTGAGGAAAAAAATATGCTCACAGAATTGTTGATAAGGTATGTTGTGTGATTTGTTTTCCTAATAAAAACAGCTTGAAAGTTTACAATTGATTTGATTTGATTGACTGATTGATTGATTGATTGATTTGATTGACATGTGAAATGATTTCAAGAGTCTTTGTTTAGCACCCAGGTTTCTTTTATAACTTTGTGAAAGTAATATTTTGTATAGTAATTCAGTAAAGTCTACAATGACAGTGTTGTATGTCTGCTTGCATTAGATGCTCATTCTTATTAAATGCAGTTTTCTGATATTTTGTAGGAAACATAAATTTTTTTCTCAAAAATGTCCAGGTTCCTTCATACTGAAATAATTGATGGGTGGATACAGAGCAAATCCGAAAGCAGGGACTGTCTGGCATTTTTGGCACCTTTATTCATTCAGGCACATTTTTGGTGCCTTTATTCATTCAGGCACAATTTTATTCATTCAGGCACATTTTATTCATTTGTGCTATTATTCATTCAGGCACATTTTGATTCAGTCAGACATTTTATTCATTCAGGCACATTTTTGGTGCCTTTATTCATTCAGGCACATTTTTGGTGCCTTTATTCATTCAGGCACATTTTGATTCATTCAGGCACATTTTATTCATTCAGGCACATTTTATTAATTCATGCCATTATTCATTCAGGCACATTTTATTCATTCATGCCTTTATTCATTCAGGCACATTTTTGGTGCCTTTATTCATTCTGGCACATTTTTGGTGCCTTTATTCATTCAGGCATATTTTTGGTGCTTTTATTCATTCACAGGCACATTTTTTGGGCCTTTATTTATTCAGGCACATTTTTTGTGCCTTTATTTATTCAGGCACATTTTAGGGGGTGTTTAATTGAGAGGGCACTTATTTTCCGTGGAATGGCAATACCATCTAACATGGATATCTGAGGAAGCCTTGAGCTGACTCGAAAATATAAAGGATGAAAATACATAAACTCAAAAATATACTGATATGGCTCATGTTAGGATTCAATTTTGCTGCCTAGTACATGTTTTTATTAACATTCATGTGTTATTTCTTAATATTTTACCCAGAACTATACCTTACCTTACCTTGGTCGATCTCCCGATCAAGCCAAAATCGAACTATAAGATTTCAAATATTAGAGCCAAAACTATAATTGTTGATGAAAACTTTTTCTGACCCAAATATATATTTTTGGAATCGAAATACCAGACCCAAAAATACAGGTCATGCCTCCCTATCCAAGTCAGGTGCTCCTGCCCTGTCAGGGGCTCTTAGTTGAGAAATTGAAGCAGTCTTATTTTTCCCCCAGATATGTGGAAGCAACAAGTAAAGTTAATTTAGCTCGTGATTACAGAGTGCTTGAAAACGAATACAAAGGAAACAGAGATAATATCCTAGATCTGATGTGCCCAGACACGTTGCGTGATGCAGCGAAGCAATCCACAAGAGGATTAAACGAAGAAAAAATTCTAGAACAATTAAAGAAGACAGATTTAGAAAGAAAAGGCGTTTCTGATCTGAACTATAACCTATCTGGTAGTGGCAGCAAAGGTCAAGGTAATGCTTCTAATGAAATATTGTTGCCAAGTAGTAGCAAAGGTCAAAATAAAACTTCTGATGAAATATTGTTGCCTAGTGACATGAATGTTCCAGACGATAGCTTTATGAAAGAATCAAAGGTCACTAAAAATAGTGACAAAGTTCAAATTGGTCAAGATTTACCTAAGAGCAAAAGTCAAAAGACACCGTCATATGTGCAAAGATCAGAAGTGAAAGGAGAAAGGAACCATCTTGTGCTTGAAATTGATTTGCCAGGAGTTTCTTCGATGAAAAATTGTGAGCTGGATGTTGGAGAGGTGAGTTTTGTTTAATTTACTCTACTCCTTCTAGGAACATAGGTGAGTTTACTCTATTCCTTCTAAGAACATTGGTGAGTTTACTCTATTCCTTCTATGAATATTGGTGAGTTTACTCTATTCCCTCTAAGAACATAGGTGAGTTTACTCTACTCCTTCTATGAACATTGGGGAGTTTATTTATGCTGCATTTTACTTAACAGGGCATACCCATAAAATGACAACAATGATCTGGGGAGTGCACCCTAATTTATGTTGGTTATATTCCTTCCGGGGGGGGGGGGGTTATCAACCTCTCCACCATAATTTACATTTAAAATCTACGAAATATATGTTATCAATTATAAAAAAAGTCGAAACACGAAATTCCAAAGA
>JAYJMH010018161.1:0-20546 GCA_036873815.1 Phacellophora camtschatica
GTAGATTTAAATTGTAAATATTATATTGTAATTTTTAAACTTCTGTAAATTTAGTGGCAAAATTATACTTACTTACTCTTACATAGGTAGGACACGGTATCCAGGACCTAGGTTCCAGGACCCCGGTTCCAGGACCCAGGACCCAGGACACTAATATTCCATAAAACGTACGAATAATAATGAAAATGAAGCTGTATCGTTTTGGTCATATAACGTTGCTTATGAATATAACAATGAATGAACTATGAACATAACGATAATAAATTCAGATAGATACAATTAAATATTTTGGAGGCACTTACTATTTTTCAGTATGACATTTTTAGGTTCACATATTTCAGTTTTTTTTAATAGATTTTTAAACTTAATTTTAATGACAATTTTCTATTGCAAACGTTTTTGATATTTGCGTAAAATAATTGTACATTTCATGGATTGAATTCCATTACATTTTGCATTGGGTATGAAAATAAGATATTTTGGTGTCAAAAGTAGTCTGACTTTGATGTTTTTGTATTACCTATAATTTCTTGAACTGATCCATGAAATTATAAAATTTCTTGAGTTCCCCTCTCATTGGTTCAGGTTTTCTTGATGTCGATGCCCTTTCAAATCACGCGAGTCAATTGGGAAAGAAAGGGCAGTTTCCATATATATTAGTCAACACAAGAAATATTTTGTTTATTTCGTGTAAAAGTTGAGTAGGGTTTTTAAGTTGAGTAGGGCGCTTAATAGAGAGGGGCGTTTATTAGCAAAAGATATTTTTTCTCGAAAAAAAACCACCAACACCTCGAGATAAATACATTTAAGCATATCGATCTCGTCTGATCTTTACGATTTATTAACATGTTCAAGCCTTTTTCTGAGGTTCATTGTTCTATGAAATACATCTCAAACAATATTCCAATAATCGCCCCCTCAGAGATGATTTTAGAGGAGGCATTTATTGGAACATGGGAATTCAAAAGAGAAGGGCGTTTATACCACTTTTAAAAAATATTTACAGAGTGATCCATTGTTCTATTTTATAATAATCGAGGCTATAATTAAAAACCCTTAGCATGACAGAATTCACTTCAGAAGTCTTTAAGATCGATTTTAAGCTCCCAACATGAAATTCTATGATCACGTTTAAGAAGCATACAAACAGTTAATCATATGGATTATCATATTATCGATAAAGTTGTAGTAAAACTGCAATCTATTCATTGAAGCTTTTAATTTATCTGAAAAAACATGGTCTGCAGTTATTTTCAAACATATTTGGGTTTAGGTTATTTAGGTACCTTTATTTTGCGGACACTAAACTATAAACGAAAACGATCAATATTGATGCATTTAAACATTAATAGAGGAAGCCAATAAAATGTTTCTGTGCTCCGGAAGCAAGAATGGCTGCAATTCGGTTCACACGCAAGCTTTCGTGTACTTCCGACTGAACTCTTTTGTGACTGTGTGGATCATTATACCACCGCCATGTTTTGACCATATCATTGCCCCCCCTCCTACATTTTTAAAAACAACTCGAGAAGCGTTGTTCAGAAGCTTCTGAAACTTTTTGACTTTTCCTAAATATTATCTAGAAATGTTGCAATGTGTTTGTTTACATGTTCACATGGTAAAAGGTTTTTAAGAGAGTACTTGTAAATTTATATGTTGCTTTGTAGATTTCTTATAAAAGGTCCTTTCAGTTTGAAACTTAATCAGCATATTAATGGACCACAGGGGCACATTGTGATCGAATCAAAATTAAATTTGAAGTTATTTTGTAGATTTTGATGACGTCATAATTACTTCCATTTTCTGCCATGTAGAGCATTGTTGTGAGTTTTTCTCATGGTTTTACGGTAAAATGCAGCCTACTACATCATGATAAATGATTGGTAAAACTGCGCATGCGCGAAAATCTTCCCACAATTTTGTCACAGCATGTACAAATTTTAAAAAACTTATATGCATTCAAAACTACCTGCTTTTGAAAGAAAATGGCCTTATGTCCTTCTAATTGCTATCAACAAAATTATGTCGAAATTGCAAATAAAAAACTATACACATCTTTGAGTTGTAAAATTTCCTCAAAAATTCGTTTTTATGACGTCATCATGACGTCAGTGCCTTAATTAGCTCGAAATTTGTCTATTGTTTGCATTTCATATATAAATCATATTGTCTTAATTGCAAATCAGTAGCTATTACCAATTTGATATAGGAGGGGGGCTAATTTGGCTTCCCCCGGTCTGAGGTTGCTCAAAAGAGCCCGGTCCAGATAGGGTTAAGGTCCTGGGTCCCGCTTTTCCGGTATACCGCTCTGGTGCGGTCGAGCGCAGGGTGCGAGAAAGAGTTTCACAATCACGCCCTTTAACTTGAAAACGTCCGATTTTCGTTGTTTCTACGAATATTTAACAGGACATTACTGTCCGAAATAAGAATTTAAGGATGTCTCATTGTTTCAGGAAACTTGAAAATGGGAAGAAAAACAATGTAACTAATATCGCATCTTTGTGAAGGCAGATAAAATGCCCTGAAAATATCTGTGCCCTGCAAAAACCAGTTTTTCATTTTTTTTTCGCCCATGACACAAGGTGTCAATCATCAATTTTGAAGATTAATGTCGAAATTGTAAGTTAGCGATTTAATATTAAATGCATTAAGGCAGCATTTTTTCATCAGACACTGTCAATCGTGTCACCTTTTTGTAACATTTGGCATCTACTGTGTAACAACTCTAATTTCTATTCCATCTCTCTACTATTTAGATATATGCATGTTAGTTTAACATTGATGTTTTAGTCAAAATATCATTTATTCTTTCCTCCATGCCAAAACATAATATTCCACCTTTCCTGTGTTGTCCCTTTCTGTTTCGGCATTAATAAGGTCATCATTATACCAAACAAGCAAGACCTGTCCTTCTGTAAGCACAATATTCTTTTGGAAAATAATGTAAGGGGACAATGCATTATGCTCTTCAGGTTCATACCAACCTTCATTTCCAGGTAATATTTCATATCCGGATTGGTTTGTGATCTTCACTTGAATTTCGTCTGGGTTTTCTGCACATCCGAAGAATGCGATTTGATCGCTCTTGTTGCATTTAATTCCGCCTGATTTATGAACCAACTTTATTTGGTATTTGCCGGAAGGAACGCCGACTGTAATTTGACCAAAGCTGTCGTTTGCTGCACCAAGTGATACGGTTCCTCCATTAGAGCTTTGGATGGGAACGAGGCTGCCTGGAAAAACATTTTATCGTACAGGGTGAGACAACAAATTTCAAAATGAAAAGGTATGCTCGCATCTGACTCTGGGAAGTGGGATGAAATTTTCCATATAAAAACACGTCTCTTTTATCCAACCCCTCAGCCGATTGGCTGGAAGGTGGGATGATTTCGCGTATATAAACAGGCCCTTAGTCACGAAAAAGTAGAGAAGAGACCCCAGGAAAATAAGAACGAAATTTCGTTCTTATTTCATACTTGGAGCACTCTTATCATAAGCTATGCATTGAAACTGGTAAAAGAAAAAATATCTGTCCGACCGCACCCTTTACTTTGGTTATAAATGCTTACCACGCCCAGATTTACTTTTGAGAGATTGATTGACCCAGGTAAAGTACCTAGCACAATTATACCATTTTTGCCTTAAATTATTGAAAGTTTATGAAAGACACAGGAAAAATTTCGTAAATGAATAAATTTGAAAACATTTATGCAATGAACAGCCTCACCGCCTCCCATTTTTCGTCGAATTTAGACGCACCTGAAAACTGGCCCTGGATAATATTGGGAGCAATCGCCCTCTTTTCCCCCTTGACGGAGCTTCTGCAGAAGGTAGAACGAACTCCTTCTTTTTGCTAAAAATATTTTCCAACTCGTTCACTTATGTCTTTTATTGGTGTCTTATGTACGAATCTTTGAAGAAGTAGCAAAATTTGACAGAGATGCATTCAAAAAGACGTGAAGATTAATTTATTTATTTTTGCTTCATACTGGGTATTAGTTAACCGTAAATAACAGTTTGTTTGTTGTAATTTTGTGATCGCTTTTATACACTCTGCTATATAGCCTAGTAAATTTGACGAAGTTCCCAGTAGTAGTACAGCAAGTCAATAATATTGAAATTGAAAATCAAAAGAGAAAAATTGAAATTGAAACATCAACGCAACTAAACAAATATAGGATGTATCAAACTTTAAATGAGCATCGCCACAACAAACAACCACTGCACTGCCGAATACTCCGCATGGGCTCTTTATGGAGCTAAACCAAAAAATTGAGTCAGTTCGCAAATATGAGGGTGGATAAATGGGACATTTATTTGTCATACTCAACTCTTTAATTAATTCGTTTTGCAGCAATGGCCATTAACGTTTAAAAATCAGTAAATTTCATCAATTAATTCTCTTTTTAGAAACTTCAGTACACATACCAACAATGTTCCCTGATCATAACCTGAATGCTCCCTTGTTCCCTTAAAGATTATTATTTAATCCCTTGTTCCCCGGTCACTTTCAGACATGTTTCCATGTTCCCCAGAACCCTTATACGACCCTCAAAACTGTTAACTAGCAATGTCAGCAATGTAATAATGTAACAATATGAACTTGTGGGAATAAATTCGCTGATTCGATGACTAAACAGCTAAACAGCACAGAGTGAAACCAATCTGCTCTTTAAAGACCTCGAGGGGCCATTTACAAGCAGGCCTCGACATGTTTTTGGGTTCGAAGCCCCCGAATTGAGGAAATGATCCATGTTCAAGGATAATACTCCCTTCCTGTAACCAGGCTTTAAATTTCACAGAGCTTAAGCAACTACTAGAATATTCAATATTGTGACAAATAATTTGTGACTTTGATGACAGTTGAAGGGTCATTTATAATATTGTTTCATGAATATTTTATGAGCAGGAGGAACCGAATCTCATAGGAATTTTGGGGTAAAATATTAAGAAATAGCATATAAATGCATTAACAAATTTTTTATAGTTTAGCAATTTTTAGGTTTGCGTTTTTGATCCATTACATTTTTGGGTCAGACCAAGATTTCCTCGGACACTGAAATAGATGGAGTTGCCCCCCTTGGGCAAAAATGCCTTAATGTTGGATTAGATATTAAAAATAAAACACAACACTAATGTTGGGTATGCAGGAAAATTTGAACAATGAAGATGGTTGGATTCATAAATTCTCAGTGGCATTCTCCTGTCCGATCGTGGGACGTGTAGCCCCCCTCCCGAGTTCATATCATTGATAAAAGTGCAACTTCAACCAAAATCATTGATCATAAACAATGTACTTATACCTATATTACAAAGGCATCTTCTAATATCATTACTGTAAGGACCATTCTCGCACTCTGGTTGGCAGTAATTATCTTCCATGGAAGGATCCTATAAAGAAATACGATTAAAATCATTCTCCGTTTTTTCATACTGAATCAAATAAACATTTACAAATACTAATTTACCATTACTATACTTAGACCTCGCTCATTTATGTTCATTGCCTTTAATCTACTTACCTACTTACTAAGAGTTAATTTTTTTAACAACTGAAAACTTTATCTATTATTTAAAATTTATTAAAAATTTATTACTCAAGGATATTTAGTTTTATGTTTTCAGTAACTTTTACATAAAAATTGATCATTATTATGCTACAGTAGAAATAGAAAAAAATAGATAACACTCCATGATTCTTAAAGCCGGTGGTATTTTACTGATGTATTTTCAATTTGATCAGAACTGATATAAAGTTTTAAGTTGAAGTTTAAATATATCAAATTTTAACCTTTTATTTAGCATATCATCATATTATCTGCATAACTATTTTCTTAAAGAATAGAATTCAGTTTATAGAGAAGATCAAAGATTGTACATTTTATATTACGTTTCAAAGATTTGATTTTATCATATCCAAGATAAGCGAAGGTTTTTTCTAAATACATCCGTTTCATCATATTTTAAGCTTCTTTCCAACATAAATTTTTTGTTCATGTAATATGTGTGCTCCTACAAGCGTTGGCTATCGACAAGATTTAATACTTTTTTAACTTTGGTTACAATAAAAAACATAGCTACCTGCCACTGATCTCCGTTTATGTATTCATAAACTGTCGAGTTCACATTTCGAACAAGTAGTGCGTCTCTTGAACTTTCTTCCAACAACTCACATTCCAAAATACCATCAATGTATATAGCATTCAATGACTTGCATATGTCAATTGATTCGCATTCCATGATGCATTCCATTTCCGTGGCTGCTGCTTTTGTTTCGAATGGCGTTGATTCGAGCTCCGAAAATTCGTGCCTTTTTAAATATACCCCATACGTTAATTGCCAATGTCTTGCATCTTGTGCTTGTAAAATAATGACTTTTAAAATAACAAAAAGTACTGCAAACTGGTAATGTTTTTGATTGTCAGCCATGGTATACTACAGGTGAACATCCACAGTTTACTGTTCCTGCAACAGTTACACTTTTACGATTCCGTTTGAAAACTGCGTGTTTACACAGTCAGTTGAATGCAGGTACTGAACGTTAACTGCGGTGATTCAAAGCGTTTATGTTAGACCAATGAGGTACAAAGGAACAAATTTAATATTTCTCTCGAAAAGTATTGCAGCTTTTCGTGTTTAAATTGAGATCATATTTGCTTTACACACACGAGATAACGTGCACATGATAAAAACGATAGTTGGAAAATGAAGAGTCTCTGATTATATTTAGAAATGCGAAATGGTGTATTGATGTAAATGATTAAAAAAAAAATTATCTCCGAATTTTAATTTCACTATTTTCAATTCTGTTTCAAGCATTAATCAGTAAGCCAACAAATTGCTCATTAAAACTAATAGCCGAAGGAACGATTTCTTTAATCTTTGAAAAAACATCATGACTCAAATTGTTTGCAATAACTTTGTTGTTTGTTTAGCTACAGAGTGGAATAAGGAATATATTACTTCGCGAGCACTTCTTACAATTAAAAAAGAGCTAAAAGACCGTTCCGATAAATGTTTACCTTATGCGCAGAGAAATACACTCAAATTGAAAGCTAGATCATAGTATAGGCGAGGACACACACACCATCTCTAGGTGTATGACAAATAATATTCGTTCTCAAAATATACATTTCAAAATAACTTTTTAAAAACCAGCTGTTATTTGTCACGTATATGGAGATGGTGTTGTCCTCTTCTTCGTCATGATCTAGTCGATCTAGTATATACCATACTAAATTGAAAAAGCAGTTCGTATAGTACTATTGGGCAAATATCAAATTGTGTGAAATTGCGAGTGTAAAAGTGACGGAAATGTTTTAAAATCATATATTTCTGATTTCATTTAATTTTAATTTTAATGACTTAAGGACTACTTTATCCAGCAAAATGCGTATATAGTACAGATATTGACGAGCAACAGAAACATATTAAGAAAACTGTCATCATACACTAACAAATTTTGACTGCAAAAAATAAGAAAACTAATATTGAGCGAGCGAAATATTGAAGTTTAAACATATAAATTCTGTTGTATGTTTACATGTCAAAAAAATACACTACACTCTTTCTTAGGCTCTTTGTGATTGTGTCCGTTGAACATCTCTTTTGCGTATTTTAATGTATTTGATTCTTGTGTGCTGCCAACTTCCTTGATGTTTCTTGTGAACTTTTTCCCCTTATTATTAGTTCATTAGATATGAAATTACTTAAATTGCCGATTTTAAATGCATTTTTACTTCTTGGTTATCATTGCACCAATCAGAAAGTTGGGCTTTAAGAGAACCATTTTCATTTCAGAGCACGCTGCTCCTCAGTGTCTGTTTATAGTTATACCAGTCTGGTACCATGACGCTATTTTCGACTAAGAGGCCTAGGCTCCACGTAAGTGGTCTAAAATAACGTCTGGACAAAAACCATATCCATGGGCCTAACTGGGCTGCTATTTGTTGACGATAGAACAAGCTGCTTCTGTGCATTTTGCAGTAATGGGAAATTATCAATAAAGTCGTCATTATTGCCTGAAGAATCAAAACAGCCATTCTCATCAAGTTCTGCCATCTTCCATTATTTCTATTTCTCCAAACAATTATTTCCTTTCGCCACAGAACGGGTTTGAACAAGCAATAAACATTTTCAAAAAACTAAGGAAAATTCAAATCCCCAAATAAGCAGTGAAGAAGTGGAGAAGTTTCGCTGGTTCTTGTCCGGGCGTCAATGAAATGCTCCCCTGGTGTTCAGTATCCTCGCACGCGATACGCGGTTTCAGTTAAAGACAGTAAGCCAGGCTGTAGTTATTCCTTTTGTGCAATCAATGGTTCGCTCCAGCAACAAAGAGCAAAATTACGGGGAACTTATGAAATGAGTCTATAATCGAGAACCAAAATAATTAGATGTTGTTTCAATAATAGAACGAATTGCATCTTGGTCATAATACCAAGCTATTGAAAGGCGCTGTCTCAAAAAAAATTTCTGATTGCTTAGGCCCCAGAACCCCGTTATTCAGAAGTCGACCCCAGTATTTTTCGTCTGACAACGCCACTGTCTTCAACACGGGTTGAAGGTACGGTAGGGATAATTGCAGCAAAAATATTACTTCTTTTATTTCTTTACAATAAATGACGTAATTAATTTCATGCCTTGAATAGTAATTTAACAAACTGAATTTTTGAAGCGGTGCGTATTTGTTTGGCTTCTTTCTCTGGTTTCAGTTTTTAACAATTTCTTTGTCAGAAATTTAAATAGTCGATGAAAACACTTGGTAATTAAAATATTTTTTCCATCACCAAGGTGCCTTGGAAAATTATTTGAAAAACAAATTTATCTGAAAAGATGAAAAATTAAAATACATATTTCTGAATAACCATAATTCTGAAATTGATTTAACTTTATTTTAACAAATAATCGTTCTTATTTCGAATCTAAATTTTTAGTTTAAATTTAAATAGCAGTGAACTATGATTACGTGACAGTTTGGAAAAGATTGCATTTTCACTTAACTCAAAGTGTCAAATCTATTCTTGGGGATTGCACTTTGGCTTTGTCTTTGTTGAAAGTATGTATCGTTTGTTTTCGGGGCTGAGGAGAGGACGGTCAGGGAGGTCTTTGACCCAAGGCCCATGGTCATAGGGACCCATAAATAATCATTCAGTTTTTCAAAGTACGTTTAAAAATGGGGTCTTGGCCCAGGGCCCGTGGCTAAAAGAGTTCTGTCAGTGATAATTTAAAATTTTGAAGAAACATAGACAATTAATAGTAATAGGTTCAGGTAATATTACCCCGGGTACCAACTGGTGCCCAGAGGTAAGATAATATCAACTAAACGATTAAATGTATTGCTTATTGTTTCTATTCAAGAAATGTCTTCCTGGCCTTTAGGCATATGCGAAATGATCCACCATAGTACCATAGTCAAGTTTAACTGCAAATTCAGGTTCCATTGGTGTCAGTTAGCAAAGTCTGTTTTAGCCAATGGTAGAGCGAAAGTATTTTTTTATCAATTTGAGCTTAATCTTACTGAATAAATCTCACTAACTGGCTTCTGACTTTGGACGGTGATAACAAAATGGAACAAAGAATTCCATGATATGAAAATTGTGATTTAGAAGCATAAAATAGCGACAAGAGCGATTCTAGCAAGCTCAGTTCAAAAAATTTGCCAAGTAAAAAACAAAACTATTCTACTGGAAAATTGATTCAAAATTATATATTTGCACTCTGTTCTTGTTAATGTTACAAATTTTGTGAAATTCATTTCAGCAATTTTATTATCATTTTTGCAAAACTTTGTAAGCTCTTAGAACTTGCCATTTAATATTTAATTTGAAATTCGAAAGAATTTCAGCTAAAGATTGTTCAACTAAAGAAATATCTTATTCATTTTGACAGGGGGTATGCGCTTTTGTTCCGTTGTTCACGTTTCTTTTCAAATATTCTTGAATATCTTTTAAACCAATTAATTGGCTATCAAGTAGTAAGGAGTAATTTTTTCGCTTTTGTCTGTAACCAATTATTCGCAGATAGGTGACGAAGAAAATGGACAAAACAGATACAATTTCTCGTTAATAAAGATCAACAACCAAACTATAAACATTCATCATCTTAAAAAGTGATATCATTTGGCGTATGGTTTGTTAATTTTTAATATACTATAGCAAAATTGCACATTTATAAAGCAATAGCATCTTTGAGACGCTACATTTTAATCTTGAAAATTGTCTATTCGTAAATCGTATTGAATGGTTACAAACTTTAATGAGCTTTACAAACTTTATTTGGTCATATTAAGAAGCAAAATACTGATAAGATAACCAATTGCCATTATTACGCTAGTTAATTAATTTTATTGCAAAACTATTTACCTAATTTGTAATGACACCCTTAACAATTTTTATATATTAATTTTTCTAGAAAACGGATCGTTTTTCTTGACGTGCAATGAATTATAAAACCAGGTGCTAATTGACAATATTTTTTAATAATTTCTAATTACGAAAGTGGTAAGATGCATTATTTTTTTAATTATCACGTAAATTTTAGGAACTAAGAAAAGAAATTATATATATATATATTCATATTTATATATTTATGATTTTGAATTAGATGGAAGTTTTACTTCATTGAGCATCTCAAATTGTAAAGATATCATTGAAAGTGTCTTTGGTGTCGTGTTTAAATCTTTGCTCAATTACGTAGACATATGTAATTATGGAAAATAAAATCCTTTTTGTTGACAGTAACCACAGTCTTCAACAACGACACGAACGACACCAACGACAACAACGACAACAACATGAAAATATGAGTGTTTACTAGGGAGCGGAGTTTATTGAACAATTGTTAGAAAAAATGTAATGCTCACTCGAAAGGGTTGCTTACGTGAAGCGGTGCTAAAACATTTACGCTTCTCCTTCTGGAAAAAGCTGCTTAAAATTTTTCAATATACGCCCAAGATTTGCATGAATGATGCAATGTGATATAATGCCACATCGATGCCATTGTTAAATGCAATCAACAAATATGTTTTCAGAGCCACTACACACTAGGAGGAATTTTGCATTTCTTTTTGAAAGAAATGCTTCGCCAATTGTGGTTTGGAGGCTTTATGCTCCGCAGCAGCTTGCAAACAGCTATCCTTTTCTTTTGAAATCGTGCAGTTGAAGTGAACGTATCTTCTTCGCAGCTCTGAATCAACAGCTCGAAATACAGAAAGTGTAGAATCTTGGAATATACTGATAAGATATGAATCTAACTTCTGATTTTCATCCAAGAAATCTTCTTCTTGCATTCTAAGATCTTTATAATCACGATTGCAAAAACAACCCACATCATTGGCAGTTTTGTCCCAAGCTCCGTTTTCTCGGTAAACGTCGACGAATGTTGGCTTTTGTTTGTCTTTGAATATTATGTCAGGATCATATTCCATGAATGGTATTGGAAAGAATACCTTAAAAAAGATTATATGCTTTTCTTAAATTTACAAAAACATGCATTTTTCAAATCTCACTGGGCATTTTAAAACATTTTTGTGTGACTGTCCCATCACTATATGGTCTTTATCAAATTTGATTCGTAATACTCAGCATAACAAGGAAAAGCTTTGCAAAACGAGGATTTCCTGCAGCAAAAAAACAAAGCAATTTACAATTTGTTGAAAAATCGTTCACACCTTTGCATTCAACCATCCGCAAAATCTTTCTCTTTTGAATTCAATTGTGAATAAAGAATGAATGAAAATGAATAAAGTAACAAAATTTCTAAAATAGATACCTGGAAACCATTGATCGCATTCACTCTGCATCGATTCAAAAAGTTGATGGTAAAGTCAATGTTTAAGTTGACGAGAAATATTAACGCATTTGATGCAAGTTTCATTGAAACAATGTCCATTATCAAAGTTTGCGAAGCTTGCTTTACGCCAACTTGAAGCCATGGCAGTTGCGCCCACATGTATGAATGCTTGTATCTTGAAACAAAATGACGTGCAGTTAAAAACAGAACATTTCTTGCTATTTTGTGAAGCCCTGGCTTGGAAGATAAATTGAACACTTCACTGAACATCGTTTAACGTTCATGTTCAGTAAAAAAAAACTCCAGTTCATTTGTCCATTGTGTCATTTGGCACGCTCAATGAAACATTCAGGTTGTTTGGCCTTATGGCAATAAACAAAGCGTACAGCGTTCAGTAGCATGTTCGCTGAAATGTTTAGCAAAATGTTCAGTGAAACATCTAGTTGACTTTGCACACTTTGCCCTGAATAAAGTGCAAGATGTTTGATGGCATGTTCAATGAAATGTTCAGTTTAGTTCACGACAGTATCAAGGCAAATTTTCAAACGTTTTAGGTTTTAAGTGTTTTTGAAATTATATTTAGTAAATCCTTCGTCATAAAAAGGTATAAGAAAGGAAAATAATGATAAAGAATAATTTGTTACAGAAATATTACAAATAATAGAAAATTTTAAACGGAGTGCAAAGATTCTAGAAAAATGATAAACACAAGAGAATTGTGGTTACCAAAGATAAACATGTTGAGTGAAACAATTCAAATGCTTTGTTTTCAGCATGCATCTCACCTTGCAATAAGATTCTTTGCAACTTTAAAGGGATCGTCTTTTGCAAACTCTTCATCGCCAGCTCTTCTCATGTTCACAAACACAGTTAAGAGCACAACATTTTCACCAGTCTGAAGGCAAACTCGCTTGTACATTTGCAAGAAGCGTTCAAAACTATCAATGTCATCTCTGAAAATGATGAAAAACCGATGAAATTAATTAAGTTGCTGCAACAGAAAATTAAATTCTTTTTCTCGTATAAAATCATGCTGACATATGATCAAGGCTTGCGGTGTGAATTTAACTCTAATTTATTTGATAATTTTTACAATAGTTTATGGTGGTCAACTTCAAAATTGATACCTACTTTGTTAATATTTGTGCATCGAGAGTCAAGATATTAATTCTGAATGTTCAAATTTTCCTCCAATTCCAAACCAGGTAGATTTTGGTCTGAGCTGCGTTTTTGGGTTTCCTATATCATAGCGTTTTACGAAATGAATTTTTAATGGTGCTTGGAAACACATTCAGAAAGAAATAAAAAAAAAGCATATTTATGGATGCAACCACTTTGGAGTGTTTTCTCTTTTTTTAGCATTTTTACCAGAAATCTACCAAAATGAAACAGCAATTTTAGTTTTCAAAGAAAATTAGGCACGGACAACTGATTTTCAAGATTCTTTTTGGAATCATTGTTTAGAAATGTTTTTAAAAGCAGAGTATGTTGTCTGGAACACCGCCAGATTCAGAAAATCCTACAATAACATCTTTAAGGGCCTAGGCCAAAACCAAAACCTCTGGTTTTGAATCGGAGGCAAATTTAAACTTTAAATGTTACTATCTCAATTCTCAATTCTCAAACGACCAATCTCAACAAACCATATTTTTATTTTTAAGTTAACCATAGAGGATTACTTGAAAAGAATTTTTTGATGGATTTGAGCGATATTCCCAGATAAATATACAAAGCAAGGAATGATGAAGTTCTGGATAAGCCAGGCAATAAATCATTGTTGAGACGTTGACGTTTCATCTTTTGAATTAAAATAGACCTGCTCCAAGTCAATGTCGTTATATCAGTAAAGTAAATATTCTTTTTCACAAATTCTTTAATGTTTTTACAGATTTAACGAAATAGACTTTGAGCAAGTCTAGAATCAATTTGATCGTCTTGAATATATATGATCGTCAATTTAAATAGCTGTTGGTATTCTCAACTTAAATATCTGCTTATATTTTGAAAGTTTACGTTTTTCCTTTATTTGCTATACGATCAAAAATTGCAAGTGAGCAAAAGAAAATTGCATGGTAAATAAATGAATAAACAATAAAAAAGAAAAGAATAAGGATAGGAAAAGTACAACAGTGAGGCGTTACGAATTGCCTATCTAGAAACATTAACTTAAAGTTCACTGCAAATTTATCTAAAATCGGTTGAATATTCTCCAAAAACATGAAAGTAGTAAGCTCAAAATCAAATTAAAGCGAAAACAAGAAACTTAAAACATGCCCAGTCTTTCGCAGAGTCGTAGGCTAAAAAAGTTTGAACCATATATCTGACATTTTGCTAAAATGTAGGCCGAATAAGAACAACATTTACTTCTTAAAGAAATCTTCTCTAAAAATCTTTCAATTATAAACTTTCATTTTTCATAATAAAATCTTAACATTGTATTCAGAATCATTTCCTGATTTTTATCGATCTGAAACGCAAATTCCACAAACCTTAAAACCGGGAGGACTAAATGAATGCCTCTCTGTTCTGTTGCTGGTGGCATTGAAAGTGCCTCAACTTTTGTGAATGGTCGCAGTAAATGTATCCTTCTTACCATTATCCCAGAACCTGGTTTTTTGATCTGAAAATCAAGTATGTATTCTGCTCCTGCAAAAAAAAAGATAAACCAAAACATGAAACAATTATGACACTCGTTCAAAGAAGTTTGCCATTGCATTCAACACAGATTTGTTTATAATTTAAAGTGAAAATAAGTTCCTGAGTAAACAGCATGTTTCTGAAGCATCCTTCTGAACAGCACGTGGAAAAGTCACGAGATTAAGATTAAGCAACACTTATTAATCAACATTTATTTAGAGTAGGTAGTACTACAGATGTAACACAGGTAGACTTGTGGTATGATGGGTAAATGCATACAATGTTAATAATTGCCACCATAATTTACCAATTTCGTCGAGCTTTAATCATTGGAACTACCCAGTTTGAACAAATTGTAGACTCCATTCATTCGCGAAAAATATTCACTTAGCATCAATTGTAATAAAGATTATAGAACTAATGACAAAATAAATTCGTTGCAAAAACAAACCTCTTTTTGGATCCAGTCGTTTGTATCCTGTTTTCATTGAAATGTCATTCTCTTCCGTCACTGCCAATTGCTTTTTGATAACAGTTAACGCAGTTTTCTTTACTTCTTGCAAGTCTACCATTTCACTTTCTGTCATCTCTGAAACAGGCTCTGTATCCACTTTTCCTAAAATTGCACTGTCGTTGAAATATTTCCAATCGATGACTTCGAACCGATTACTTGCTTTGAAAGGGTCTGTAAATCCTACAGGCCATCTTAATATCTTTTCAGGAACACCTTGCAACAAAAGACACAATGTTAGAAAACATACAGCAGCCCAATTTTTGGTAGTTTTAGGCCACTTTAAAGCAGAAAAATAATAGCAAAATGGATGATAGATTTATCTTAAAAATTGTTTTGATAAGGTAGTAAGATTCAAGCCTTAATTTCAGGCAATAAATAAAGCCATTGCAAAATGACTCTGTAGAATGTATGGCTATAGTTAGCTTTTCTACTATCTCTTTAACTAAAAATAAACTTTCTTGGGTTTGTTCTATTTTAAAAAAGTACCAGATGCCCAAAAAACTATCTTCGTTTGCAGGGTCGTAGCATAAACTCCGTGATGAAACAAATCTCAAATCTATTCAAATAATAGCTTGAGATATGATATTCAGTCATCTGCGATCACGTTTACCTGTCCAAAACTAGAAATTAAAAGCGTTTACCCCTCACTCGTATGAGCTTCCCAGTCAATTCAAAGGAACACCATTCATTTCTGATCCACGTTTTGCCATCAAAACAACCTGCTTGCTCCTAAACAGCGAACCAATGAATCTTTTCAAATTTTAAACTTCCAAGTCGCCATGAAAGCAAGCATCTTGCTTTAATGTCAAAAACCTGAACTGGAAATAATAAATGATGCTTCTCCAGATTAACTTAAAAACTCACGGATTAGGGTAATTTTACTTTTAAGTTTTGGACAGATAAACGTAGTCCCAGTTTCTCGATGAAACCCCATACTCTAAGTTGGCCCTTTGGACATTATTTTGCGTAAACTTTAATATTTGCAGTCTCGCAGGTTTCGAGCTACAGCCCTGCAAATGGAGATAATTTGTTGGGATCGATCTGTAATGATTTTATCGCTTTACTTTTATAATTCAAAATTAAGGCCTTCTTAAAAAGAATAAATTTTGAACAACATGGTAAAATTCTGCCGTTGATTTCTGACCAAAAATAACGACACTAAACATAAAAGACAAGTTGGTAAAATCAGCCTTAAAACTGTGACGAAATAACCTTACTCTTTAACATGCGATGAGGTTATTTTCAAGTCTGTTTTTATAAGATGATAAAGTTATAGCCTTGCTATGTGACCCTAAGAGAGATGATTTTAACTCAAATAAAGTCTGTTTTTCAAAATATAAACTACTCATTAAAAGGTAAAGTGTTACTTGGTGTCCGAAATAATTTTAAAATATCTGCAATACTTTGAAGCAGGTAGTGCATCAATAGTAAAAATAATCAAACTATATCCAATAAACAAACCAGATGGTAAAGACGGCACAGTTTTTTGAATATCCATTTGCAGTTCACGAATGTCTGCAAACGTTTTCTTGACACTTTTCAATGTGAAATATTTGTGCAGCAACAGCATTTGAGAGCTAGAGTGAATTGGATACAACACAACTGCTTCCCTTAGAGATTTTTTCTGATTTAGTTGCTGCTCGACAAAAGCATTTTCATTGTAATCAATTTTGATTGCATCTTGAACCTACAAAATAAAAATCACCGTTGCTGCATAAAACATATATTTTGAGATTTTATAAATTATTTTTTTCTCGAAACATAAACATTAACCTTTTATGCATGTATGGATTTTTTCAACCGTTAAATGATATTTGAGTTTCTATTTTGCAAGGTTTAGCATGAAAAACCTTCAATTTATTTGGTAACCATATGCTTTAATTAATCTAAAATTTTGTCTGTATTTTCCCTAGACTCACGACGTATGTTCTCCGTATGTTGTTGCTGTTTTGTTGTCATTTCAGTGTAGTTTTTTTTTTATAAAAGAGTCAAAGCCAGAAATCAAATTTTTAGAAATCAAATTTTTAATATCTCAAAATTTTAATAAGTTGCCTCGAGGGGGGTTTACATGTCCCACGGTCCTACGCAGGAGTGTGCCGCTGAGATTCTATAAACGCACCCATCTTTAATGTTGAGATTTGTATGCATACCTAACATTACTGTTATATTTCATTCCAAATCACCCAACATTAAGGACAATTTTTATTATTCAACCCAACATTAAGGCATTTATGCAAAAAATGATACCCATTTTAGAGATTTTGCTGCCTTCAAATCCATCCATATCGGTGGCACATACCCATACCCATATTATATCGTGTACCCACCCCCGGGAAATTTCGACAACTGGCAACTAGTTTAGTGACATTGTGGCTCCAATCACAGCGCTGCATTGTGGTCACTTGACAATTTTCTCGTATGTGATTGGATTATTTTCATTGCTGTAAAATTGAGGATGAATGTTAGCATTTTTGGACCACTAAACAACTATTGATTAGCTTTTTGCAATTGCACTTGAGTGCAGTCGGCAAATTAAGCTTTGTCTTTTTGAGAACGAGGTTCATCAATAAAGACCAGTTTTTTACTGGACTGCTATGAGTCGTATATTAGATCGATAGCGATACTTTTGGGACAATTATAGCAAGTCTAAACTTGCCAGCCTTGGCTCGAAAAAGGTGATTGGTGCAAACTTCAATACTGAAGGTTTCTTAATTGTACAATAAATTTGGTGTTGAAAGTTTCTTAATTTTAAAATAAATTTGGTGTTGAAAGTTTCGTAATTTTACATAAATTTGGTACTGAAAGTTTCTTTAAAACGGTAAAAGACGGTAAACATGATTGCAGAAGTAAACTTTTGTATTTTAAACTCAGGTAAGTCCGGTGACACTTAGGTGTAACTGCAGTATAGTTAGCATTTCAGGTCATAATTAAATCAGCCTCCCTTCACTTCCTATGAACACAAAACTACGAAGAGAGAAAATTGATGACGTTTCTGGATGAGTACTGAAAGCTTCTGCTGCCATTGCACATTTTCTGTTTGTTTCCTTGTCTATCTTTGATATTGCTTTTTTACCAGCACGGTATTATTTCAACCATTTGCTACAATGGCTACAAGTGCCAAGTCACATTTTTATGATTAAGTATCGGTATCGGTTAACAACTCAAATCTTACCTCAGAATTAACGTTGCAACTAATTCCAACCGTTTTTCTCATGCATTTTTCTAACTCTTGATTTTCATCAGAGTATTTTTTGTCTGCACAAGTATTAATGCTAGACACGAGTTTCGACAGAGAACTTCTTGAAAGAATAATTCCAGAATTTCCAAAGCAGTATCGATCATCCGTCCAATCTTTCCAGTTTCCACTTTTCTCTAAAGTATACGTTCCTTCGAACTTCTTTGCATGGCCTAAATATAAATCTTCGGAAGTGTTGAGGTCGTTTACAAAAGCAAGAAGCTGTTTTGAATTAATGAACGCATTATCATCAACTTTCATAAATAAATTGTAATTTGGAGCGTAATGGTTTTTGAGATACTGAAACATTTTAAGCAATATATCAAACTTTGTCGCATCTTCGTCAACATCAGGCAACTGAACGACATTTAAATTTAACTTACGATTATACTTTTCGTGAAAATTAATGTTTTTAGAATACGGAGTAAAAAAGATGACTTTAGGCAACTCTTTAGCCCAAGTATTATTGATCGCAATTGCAAAGTCATCTAAACGCTTTTCTGATGTAAGTACAGCCACGACTATTTTGAATCTAAAGCCAAGCTCACTGTAGATAAAATATGGCCGAAAATCGTAATTAAATTGACTTTTCTTTGGCGTTATTGGTATAGGGCTCGTTGGGCTAGCACTTATTTTACCAATGGACTCTTCTTTGGCAAAATCTTGAGATTGCTTTGGCAAGTAAATACTGCTCGCTTGATGGTTCAATGCAGGGCGATTTGACTCTTCGATATCAGACAGGCAAAATTGTTCGACAACAGGAATGTAAACCAACGACAAAGCAAATCCAATACTAACGCCAAGAATGATGGGAAGTAACGACTTTGCTCGCAGTTGAGTTAGATCCCTAGTTATGTTTGAAATCAATACTGCCATGATTTTGCTGCAATTTATTAGAATCAATATAATAATACAATGTTGCTAACAGCCAGTTTTAGCCTACACGTGAAGAACGTTTGCATGTTTTTGTGTCGGTGATCTATTGACAAAAAACAGCTGAGTACCTCGGAATACAGAATTTGTTTTATTTATATCAAGTAGTTTACTCTTGGTGGTCTGTTAATGACATCTTGCAGTCTTTTGCTTCGTCATGATTTCAAAATTTTCTGATATCCTTTTTTCAGCAGCATGTTTGTAAAAATTGTCATATTTTTGAAAGAAGTTATAAATTTGTTAATCGGTTGATCTTTTTGCAATGTTTTTCACTCAATTACAGGTGACTATTTTTTAGACACGTGGGAAACTGAAGGATTCACCTCAACTTCCTGTTCTTAAACGTAAACGTAGATATAAACCACGAAGATTCCCTTTGTAGCCTCGGCATAAACCCAAAATGGCTACTCCCTCGCTATGAAACTGGCATCTGAATCTGAGCGGGAAACAACAGCAACACGACTAAAATTGGCAAGGCAGGACAAAACTTGCAAAAGAAAACATCACCTCATGTTCATCATCAACATCAACATAATTTGAGGAAACGTCATTGAAAATGGTCATATTAACGGAAGGAAAAGTTTTAACAAGTGCAAGAGCTTCTTCACTCCACAGTGTGAAAAATCTTAACTGTTGGTAAGAAAAAAGAAGAAGAAGTCACCTTTTTCAGTTTTGAGTTTTTAACCCCGCCATGCCAATGACAGTTTTAGGAAGGGCAGGCACACAGCACCAAACTGGTGATGAAATCTGTTTAAACAAAGCTTTGTTGTATCCCCCGTTCGGTCGGGTGATAATTCTCACAAAAAGGGGCCAAAAAACAATGCTAGAGGGAAACTTTAAACCACATTTGAAATCTACGTTAATTTTTGATATGGTCAGAATGTTTTTTGAGGAGCTGAACTCAATGGAAGGCATTCTGAGAGTGAGGCATCGTTTTGCTTGGTTTCCATCCATTGAATAGTAGGTGCATTTTATTTTCTGATTAACCCAAACAGCAATCCAAGTAACATTTTGTAGCCTGATCTTCCTGCTTTGAACTTATATGCCAAACTGATAAAATTCAATTGAAATAGATTGAAATTAGAGTTACATACTATTCACTTTCCTGTCATGAATGATTAGAGAAGCAGGCATTGCTCAAAGTTGCATTCTTCAGAATTTGGCAATGAATGACACACCTTCATTTCATTTCATTTCATTTTATTCTCATCGGGGAGGGTAGCCCTTCAGCATAAGTGCTGGTTTTCAAGGGGCTCTCCCATAAAATACAGCTAAAACTAATTACAATTGCATAAAAATTATGTTAAGAACCTATTTACAATAAAAACTATTAAATAACTATAAATCAAATACCCTAAACAAAAAAAGAGTAAAAACGAACACCCTAAATACTATTTTTAAATGTTGTTAGGGAGGACGCCTGTTTGGACTCAGCTG
>JAYJMH010018172.1:0-20542 GCA_036873815.1 Phacellophora camtschatica
GAGAGATGAGATCAATTTGTTCGCGAACCGTTTGCATTTCAAATTTTTGCATCATATACACATGCGCACTAGCGTTTCTTAAACAGATTAAGTAATGCAGGTGCAACAGAGGCAGCAAAGCTTATAAACGTATATTTATCCATACTTCTATAACCGTCACAACAATTCAGTAACTAATATTCTGAAAGTAAAACTAACTGCACCGTGCATTTATAAGAGTACCGCGTACCGGTTTATGTTTGTACCGTACCGGGTTGTTTTTTAGAGCAGTGTACCGTGTGCCCCGTACCGTATATCCCCCACCCTATACGACCTTAACCAACCTGGGCTGGGCCGTTTCAAACAGAATCATGCTATTCCCACAACCCTCGTTTTCCCTTAAAATTGATCGTAATTTTTCATTCACTTGCATTTCTTTTTGCCTTCTGGATCTACGGACTGAACAGATAGTAAAAATCGACGTATTGAAAAAGCCTATAGTATCAAAGTTTGAAATTCTAAAATTTTCTAAGATAATAAACATGATATCCGACAAGAAAATACCATTTTTTAAAAATTTGACCAAAAAATTTGTGGTTTCCTCGAACCTCACACATCTTTAGCAATCAAACAAAGGCGTGTATCATTTTATGATTAAATTATTGAATATAAAATAAATGTATTCAGAAATAAAAAACAACTGAAGAGATTCTTTGACTGGACTTCTAAAATCCTGTTCATATATTCATATGATAAAATATTATGGTAAGTACATGTCCCAAAAAGGTAACAGCTTTGATCAAGGCTAGCTGCAAGTCTTACTCAAATTTATTTGAAACAATTTTTTAAATAGTTCTTCGTAATCAGCGTAAAAATTGATATCTAGTTTGTTAATATTTGTGCATTGAGAGTCGAGATATTAATTCTAAAAGTTCAAATTTGCCTCCAACCCCAAATCAGAGGTCTAGATTTTGGTTTAAACTGCGTTTTTCGTTTTTCCGAAATGAAGTTAATGGTGCTAGAAAACACCACTCGGACAGAAATCCAAAAACTGAAAATGATACGCCTATTTACGGATACGGCTACTATGAAATGCTTTCTCTTTTTCAGCATTTTTACGAAAAACATACCAAAATAAGACAGCAATTTTGGTATTAAAAATGTAGTCATGGGCAACTGATCTTAAGGATTCTTTTTGGAATCAAGTTGTCTGGGACATTACTGTGATTCAGAAAAAACTCTGGCTTTGAGTGTGAGGCAAATTTAGACTTTAAATGCTACTATCTCAATTCTCAAACGACCAATATTAACAAACAAGATTTTTATTTTTAAGTTAACTATCGAGGATTACTTGAAAAATAATTTTTTACGTTCAAGCGATATTCTCAGCATTAGCCTTGAACAAACCTGTTACCATTATTTTTGGGACACACGGTATACAGTAAGCAGAAGAAATCTAATACATAAACAGTATTCTTTGAGATTAAGTTTGTGCTGTGCAAAAACAATAATATGTCTGAAGTTGCTTTAACAGACAGTGAAAACTCGTATATAAGAACCTATAAATTTACTGATCAGCTACGTAAAATTCTTAATAAAACGCAAATGTATCAATGTTTATCTCAAGGTATAAAATATCTGGGGAATATTATATTTTAAGATATTGAAGATAGCTGTTTTATATTCATACATCACCATATGCTGCATCATTTACTCAATTGACTGTTTATCTTAAGGTAAATGAGAAGCAATATACTGAATAATATTGTCCATATAGACTGCTAATATTTAAGAAAGTTAGAATCAGAGCTAAAATTTTATACTATTAGTTGATGTTTCCAAAAATATATCTACAAATTTCAAGCTCGGTGTCCTCAGAAAAATATGTTAATATATGTTGGTTTTACAGTGGTCCCAGACTTGCTCCAAGTCTATTTCGTTTCGTTAGTCAGTAAAAAATATGTAACTGCGCAGAGTATTTTCCTCTGCAGTGACATATTTTTCACTGATTTACGAAACGAAATAGACTTGGAACAAGTCTACAGTGGTCTGCACTGAAATAAGAAGTATGCAAAGCAGGTATACACTAGACACATTTCAGATCAGGTTCATAATGATACTCTTAATTACTTATGTTAACAATCTAATTATATACTAAGGACGCAATGTCACCAGAATGCAAAAATCTTTGTAATTTTTTTCTTTGTATATGCAGCATATAACAGAACAAATAAATTAAAAAATTTAATCTAGTTTTCATACACATTGCTCGTCAAAATGTAATGCACTTAATACTGTTACCTGGTTGTCACAATCTGTAACTGTAGTCAAACATAAGCTGGCATTCAAAATTCACCCCCCCCCCCCCTCCCAACAATGTTTTGAATTTACTTTTTCATTTGTTTACCATCAATTTAGCATCTGACAAAAACCTTAAAACTATCAAAAATGGCAGCTGATTAGGATCATTAAGAAAAAATGAATGAACTAACAGCACCACAAGCATTAAAAAAGTTACGATTTTAACTATATGCTAGTGGACCTTTGATTGCCAATAGCAACAATAAATACTGAAAAATCACAAACACTTTAAAAAAAATATGTTCTTAAACTAGTGATCAGCAGTAAAATATATGTGTTCAAATCACACAAAATCACATCAGCATTACTTCCAGCGCATTTTCTCCCTTATAAGTTTCTCCCAAGTCCTTGGCTTACAATAACATAAAAATGCATATATGTTCTTGAAATATCCTTGGTCAAATGGGTTCTCATCATCAGGAAAGTACTTTAAGTAACTTATCCTTGATCTTGACATGAACTCCCAAGTAGTTTGAGCAGTTAGCATCATGTATGAATGACAGCCAAATAACAACGAGACAACAAGTAGCAACAGACAAAGAAATATCATCAAACACAGATATATCCAATTGAATTTCAGCCATTCCTTTGCACCAGGTTCAACTTTGAATGAATTCCTAAGATGAAATAAAATTGCATTTAAAAAAAACATACAGTATATATTTCCTACAAGGTAAAGTCCTGTTCAAATTCTGTTTCAAATGAGACTGGATCACTTGACCTGTTTTCGGTTTTGCATTAAAGATGACAAGAAGCATTCAGGAGTGTAGATGTTCTTCCCAATACTGCAATAATTCAGCAGGGAAAAAAGAATAAAATGTCTTGCAAATTTTCGTTTGAAAGTAAGTGTTCTACTTAAAGTAGAGCATGGAAGAAACATGAAACCAATTCCTTGCTGTGGAAAATAATGAATTATTGTGAATAATATTCTATAACAAAGTGTTGTGCACAAAGACTTTAAAGAACACTTATTTCAAAACTTGAGTTTCAGGCTAAACTTTGTAATCTGTGAGGTTTAGTTTTCTATTTCATTGAAAAGGCATTTCCAAAGTGTTGTTTTCAGTAACATAATAATGTATATATAGATAATATTTTAAATTGATCCCTTTTTTACAAAAACCAAATGTTGAAAAAACTGTGTTGTTCTTGATGTAACTTACAACTTACCACACAATGTAAATTGTCCATATCATGAGTGAGGTCTCCAAAGCAAGAAATACCCAAAAGAATTTGTGATTCTTCTCTCCAATACAAGTTGCCAGCCAAGGACAATGATGGTCGTACCTTCGTATACAATAACCACATTCTTCACAATGTTTTGATCTAAGTGGCTGCAAGATTTCACAATACCCACAATGCCTAAGTTTCAAAGCATTCCCTTCTGGGAGCATCATTCTGCTTGTTTCATTTTCTTCACCTTTTTCATCAAGATTGGATAACTCCATAGCACCTTCATCAGAACACTGAAAGGACAACTTCAATTTATAAAATCATGTGTGATATCTGCATTGCAACATAACCATTTATAATTTTAAATGATACAAAATTCATAATTTTTTTATATTTCATAGAAATTTTACAAACACGATATTAATTTGGCTATATTCAAAATACTTTACAATATTACTGGGACGACACAACAGGGAGCAGAAAAATATGTCTATCCTGTGGCCATTACAGAGAAAACACTAGACATAACACAGTATGGGACTTGATGGTCGCATGATATTTACAGGTTTTTGAACTAGTTTAATCCCAGTGTTGTGGATATAGCACAATGTTAACTCAATGATTTTTCTGTTACACTCACAAGTAAGAGTAAAAGCTACATCATTATTTAAAAGGCTAGTATATCCAAATAGCCGTACTATTGCAAGGACTCCAGCAAGAAGATCTTGTCTCTGAGCATGATATGAATGGCTGAGCAACAAATAGTGGTCTATTTCTTTGATACCATCATTCACAAGAGACCTAAGGGTTTATGGGATCTCTGAAATTGTGATTAACTCTACAGTGTTTTACTATCAAAGATTCAAAGATAAAAGTTCTGCTTCCTCCTACAAGTATATCTATTCATCTATCCTATCTAAGTATATCTATTTAAAAGCAAAGGGTATCTATCCCAAAGCAAAGAATATCTTTTTGTTAAATTCGGCAAAAGTAAATGGTCTGTTAAAATAGAAAACTAATAACACAGCACCAACTTTAAAACAAAAATTATCAAAAGAACAAATACTAATATAAAGATACCAGTTGCAGTGACAACTTCATGTTTGCTACTCTTGGATCTTTTTTAAAAGCTGCTGTTCACTATTTTATGAAGAATAATAATATTGTTTCGATCCTAATATATTGTTAAGTATTAAATGCCTCTCTATTCTTGGTAGTATTTTACTTAATATATATTTAAATTTGTGTGTGAGCAAATTTCTCTTGCAAATCGTCATTGGAAACATGTATTGCACTGCATACTATTGAAAATTCAGCAAACTGCATTTTGCAATCTTATTTTTGCTTCTAAGATGAGGTTATCAAAAAGTAAATTGACAAACCAGTTCCATATTTTCTTTGAATGTCATTTGAAAAATATTGCCTACAAATCTGGTCTCTGGTCAATGAAACACAAGGCTATAATTTGATGTTGTTTTTGGGACACTATTAACTATAGAACACAAGGTAACATTGCAAAAGTTCACCCATCAGCTTTCCTTCCTGGTGTTATTACTCTTGGAATCATAATCAATCAAACAGTGAAACTTCTTTTTGAGTCAGCTCAAGGGTGAGCAAAAAAATGTTTGATGATCTACAGATTTGAGGAAAACCATTTCCATTTTAATATTTTTAGTATTTCAGTATTTTGTGCAGATAAAAGGCAAAATTAGAGAACCAGTTTCTTTTAGCTTCCAAATTGACCACTTTTCATATAAATTTTATTAAAAATGTTGCTGGAAAGTGTTTTGCAGAAATAGTTGAAAATTCAGAGAGAAGACAGTCCACATTTTAGCTTTGCAGTTTATTGTTTTCTTGCTCATGTTAGTATATTCTTACCAGCTATCAATCTTAAGTTAAGTTACAATTTGAAAGTTTCCTACCTGGTTTAAAGTAATGACCCCATCCTCAGCATTAACATTTGCAGATCTCTTTAAAACATAGCCTGGATCAATTAGACTAGCAAGAAAGTAGCTCATCATTGCACAGCATGCCAAAGAAAGATAAGAAGCAACATAAGCAAGTCTTACATCTTCCATTGCAATCTTTAAGGCTGCAAAAATTCACATTACTAAAAATCTATTCACAACAAGCATCTTAATAGTGAATTATTCACCATAGCATTTAGTTGACTGGAATAAAAAGTTTGTAGAGTTGAAACATGCATTTTGTAGCAATATTTACTACCCAAAATGTCAGAGACTTCTGAGAGGAAAATTCCTCCCTGCTCAAAGCAGGTTTTTTTGTCATTCCATTTTTGGTAAACTTCTGAGAGATTTTTGTCATGTTTTGGGGTTTTCCATGTACATTTCCAAAATTTACGTAGTCTTATAATATATATATATACACACATATATTATGATATATATATATATTCATATATTATGCAATGTATATCAAATATACAACATACATACAAATATACAATAAACACATTTTTAGCAACGAAGTGTTAATTTGGGAAAATATAAGGTTAAACTATTTTACAATATTAAGAGATTAGTTTTTCCCAAATTTAAGTCAAGATATTAACCTTAAAGATAGTATTACAGTAACTGCTATATACCCCTGCGAAAAGACAACATGGTTCATTGCTCAACCATCATTGGCAATGGTCCTACCATGGTCAGTCATGATTCTTATGAACTTCTGACCATGGTCTGGGACCATGGTTGAGCAATAAAATATGATTTTGTTTGGACTTATTTTAAATAGTTTGTTTTTCAAAAATATAGGTACCAGACTCTTAAATAATTCATTATAAATCAAAATAACAGAGAAATATAATGTTTTCTGTATTTTCTATCATTTTGGTATAACCACGGTCAGACCATTGCTGAACCATATCTAATTCTCAAAGTTCATAATTTTGTTGAAATACTTTTGAAAATCAAAAAGTCATATTATAACTTTGTTGTTCCTTTCATTTTATGAAATATTTTTCAGATTCATTTAAAATTGATCAAAGTTTTGCCATTATACACAAATTTTTATGAAAACATGGACTGACCATGGTCTATTTCTCAACAAATACTTGAGTGAATTTGTCAGTTTTGTTCTTTAAACATATTTTCATATTCTATTATAGCAATTTATTTCCTTTTTTTGATAAGGAAAAAAAAATTCTGAAAACATGGCCTGACCATTGCTGACTGTGGTCTATTTCTCAACAGAAACTCCAGTCAATTTCGGGAAATTTTATACCAAAATGCATGATTTTTGTCAGTTTTGTTCTTTAAAAATATTTTCATCTTCTATTAATAGCTATTTATTTACTTTTTCGGCAAGGAAAAACAAATTCTGAAAACATAGTCGGACCATTGCTGACCATGGTCTATTTCTCAACAGAAACTTTAGTCAATTTCGGGAAATTGAATACTAAAATGCTTGATTTTTGTTCTTTAAACATATTTTTATATTCTATTATAGCAATTTATTTCCTTTTTTCGATAAGGAAAAAAAAATTCTGAAAACATGGTCTGACCATTGCTGACCATGGTCTATTTCTCACCAGAAACTCAAGTCAATTTTGGGAAATTTTATACCAAAATGATTGATTGTTGTCAGTTTTGTTCTTTAAACATATTTTCATATTCTATTATAATACCGGGTGTCCCAAAAAACCCTTACACGCAAATATAGCGACGATGATGTGTCCATTTATGTCCAAAAGTTCTTTGCAGAGAAAACAACAAGTTCTGCAATTGAGGGATTTTAGGCCTTACAATGAAAGTGTCCTGAGTTTCGAGTCAGTCAATTTCACTCCTTTCTACAATTCAACAAGGGAAAACATTTCTCTAAATGTAAACAAAGCAAACTTTCTACTCTTGTTTTTCTATAGAACTACAATTTTGATCAAGAATTGTTCCTGTTCACTCAATAAGACATTAAAGAATAAAGGAATCAAAGATACATTTTTCTCTGAAAATCAAGAATTTTAAGTTTGCTTTGTTTGTTTTTAGGGAAATTCTAAAAAGATGTTGGTTATATAGACTTTTGCTTACTATAGATTTGAAAAGAAGAAAACTGACCGACTTGAAATCGATGACATTTTTTCATCTAGGAGCCTGAAACGCTTCAATAGCAAAACACGTTGTTTTCACTGAAAAAAACTTTAAAATATGGATGACGATATCACAGCTGTTACATTTGCGTTTTTAATAATCGAGGTTATAAATTACTCATATGTTATCTGGCTGTCTAATAGATGTGTTTACGAAAAGTTTCATATTCACGTTTTTGCACAATATTTGCAAAACCAGTGTAAGGTTTTTTGTGGGACACCCGGTAGTTATTACCCTTTAGGGGGTAGTTATAATTGACTGCTACGTTGAGTCATAGTCAATAAAAAAACAACTATGGTTGAGTTACCAAATGGCACAGTTTAAGGCCCTTGCACTACCATTTCGAGGTTATCGTAAAAATATACCACCATTTCAGACTCGTAGGAAGCACTCTCTGATTGGGAAGGGGGGGCTAATTTGCCAAAGGCGAAAGTAAAGATGTGGCTCCCAGGGCGCATATTTCGGAGGGGGTCCCTTTTTTCTGCAACACACCCTTTTACTCTTCCAGGAACGCCCTTTTTAGTGAGAAATGTTACAGAGATATCACACTTTATTTCTCTCAATTTTTAATCTATACAATTTAAAAAGTACAAAATCAAAAACATAGTGTCACATTGAGTAATATTATTTGCATGTTTATAATTTAATTCCTATGGCTGGGTTCCTTTGCTTTCAAGACTCAGTTTGGTTTTAAATCAGATGCTGTAAAATCTCCAAAGATGACTATTAGCCCAAATTGGTCGTTTGAGAGAAATTAGATGTCTCTGAACCTTAACTTGCTTTAAAAATAATATTAAATGTTTTTGTGATATTTAAAAATTTTATCTTATGAAATTACTTCCTATAGGCCTGCCATTTTGAACATAATTTAATTTGTTTTAGTTTTGGCCCTAACTAGACATCAGGCCTTAATGGGAGCACCACACCAAGCCTTTACAACGTGTTGCAAAACGAATTTTGTGTTGATCTCAATCCGTCTCAATTTCAAATGTTCACATTTACAGAATTCTTAGCTTTAATTTTTTGCTAAATCATTTGGAAGCAAGATTTAAAAATATTAAAACATATTTTTAATGATTTTAATTAAAAATGAATTGATTTAATTTTAACGAATATAGATACTGTCTATTTGATTGCATTATGAAATATCAATAAATTTTTCTGTTCATAAATTTCATCTACCAATTAAAATTAGTGAATTAAAAACGGGAATTTTTGGTTTTTTGGAATTTTCCCCCATTGCATGCAGATAGAAAACTGGATCTACACATAGACCCTGCTATATCTCAAACATGGGAATGAAAATAAATTCAGGACAGCAAATTTTTGAGATAACTATTAATACTGGTTGGGAAAAGTTTTGATATTGTGATAATTGTGCTTCAACTTTTAATAACTGATTGCTAAAGACTTATAATGATGAAATTACTATACTTGTCTTTGAATGTGTATTTTATTGGCTTTATCTTAAAAAACATTCTTGTGGAGAGGCATATAGCTATAATATCATTAAAAACATTTTAAGCCCTGTTCACAATGCTAAAAACATCTCTGTGTGGACACTGCTAAACCTGGGTTTAAATCCAGGTTAGCTGTGTACACACAGAAAAAATCTAGCCTGCGCAAAACCTGAGTTTACTGACCTGGGCTAGTTTTAGCAGTGTGGGCAGGGCTTTACACAAGTTATTTCGTCTTACATGATGATAACTTGTCAACATACTCCTTAGTCAGTTTCAAATAATAATCTGGTTCAAATGGCTTATAATTCAAGTAAGTTCTTGAAAACATTGACTTTGGGATTGCCTTTTCTATTTGAGTTCCCTCATGCCACTCATTAAAAGATGTTATTGAAATGATCTTCGGTTTTACTTTCAATGCTGTCTGCCAACTATTTTTATAATACTTCCCATGGTCTCTGTTTCTGGTATTCTCACCATTCCATGGCCTTATGCTGGTGTCAATGTATCCTGGCCCAACACTGGGGATAAACATGAAGTTCATTTCAAATGCCCTCAAGGAAATATCTTTCCAATTATTCCATGTAGATCCGTACGTAAAGCCATTTGTTGCAAAGTATGTATATAGTCCATCAAAGCCACCTATTGTTGAATAACGTGTATGGTGCATATCGACCAACAAACCAATCATCATAGAGTCATATTTTGTCCCTCTTATTGTATTTGGACCATCTGCTTTTAAAACTTTTGCCCAATCTTCAGCCTTTGTTAGGTACGAATCATAAATATAAAACAATGGAACATATGCATTATCTTTTATTTTATACTTGTAAAATCCCTTATGATTTCCAAAAGTATCAATGATATGAACTATGTCCTTCCTGATTGTATTCTCATTACGATTTTTGTAAGGTTCAATATGAAATGTGACTTTGATGTTATACTTTGTTGCCGTGTCCAACAAAAGTTGCCATGCATCATCCCAAGGTCTTCCATTCTCATCACTTGTTCCCGTCGGATAATAAGAAACAACAATAACCCCAATACCTGCACCTGCTATTTGTTCAAAATGTTTTTGTACAATGGCAGGATCTTTTGAGCTGTATGGTCCTAGTTCTGGGTAAAAATTACTTCCAATATCACCAGGAGGAACATGAGGATTTTTCAAGTATTGCTTATCAATTTCCTTATCCCAATGGGGTAATATATCGTGATTCCAATGAGAGTAGTGACCATCAAATTTTGGATTGTCGTACCAAGGGTAATAAAAAATATGCACATTTGAGCAAAGGGGTAATTTTTCTTCATAAAGATGTTGTTTTTCAATTTCATTGTCAAGGTTTTGATCAAGTCTTATTTTTTCCAGTTCTTGTTTTTGTGGTAAGTGTATACCCGCAACCATTCCTGCATGGCCTATCTGCACAATTTTTTTATGATAGTTATTTTCGTTTTGCAGCGTTTCAGTTGCAGGCAAATACTTTTTCGTCATAGACATAGGGCTTACCACATGAAGTTGCTCATCCAATTCAACGGTTTGCTGCTGGCTAACATAGTCTCCTTTCTTTTGTGAAATTTTTGAAGCCCTATATTTCTTATTTCCGTTCCACGATTTCCATTTTGAACCCTGAATTTTGTCTACGCCTGCTTTTTCTGTGAGCTCATTTTTTTGATAATCAACAAAAACCCATGCAAAAAACAACAAGAATGTTAACAAAACAATTAAAAATACTGCGCGTTTGAAGGATCGCAACAATGGTCGGACAGGTAGTCCCATACTATTTTTCATCATGCCATCTGCTGTTAAAGACTCTTACCCTCTCCGTCCTTCTTCTTTTTTGTTCCTCTGCCTGCTGATTATCAGGTTTTTTTGTGCACCATTTTTGTATTTTATTCCAACGATTACAAGGAACAGGGATCACAGGGATGTAGGATGTATTTTATTTCTACTTCATCAATCGTCCCAATCAAAACACGGAATGTAAGACAGGTGGAGTGAGAGAAATCAGAAATCGACAAGGAATATATAAAATATTTAATTTTCCTGAAGCCGCCTGTGCTTTGTGCTTATTCCTTATTTCTTGAACATTTTAGAGTAAAACCATTAGAAAAACTCATAACAATGCTCCACATAGCAGAAAAAGGAAGGAATTATGACGTCATCAAAATCTAAATATAGATTCAAATTAAATTTTGTTAGTGTCACATTGTGCCCCTGTACTCCATTAATATGCTGACCAATTCTCAAACAGAAAGCACCCTTTATAAGATCTCTACAAAGCAACATATAAAATTTACAAGAGTACTCTCTCAAAAACCCGTTGCCATGACAACTGTTTACATCCTTAGATAATATTTAGGAAAAGTTAAAAAGTTTTATAAGCATCTGAAAGACTGTTCTTTAGTTGTCTAAAAAATGTAGGAGGGGGGCTAATTAAGCCCCCCCCCAGTCCAGATAGGGTTAAAACACATGTTTTTTATAATTTCTGAGACAAAAAAAATTGAAGGTTGTAGAATCATATAGTAGTCAAATACTTTTAAAGTCTCACCATGTTTCAGGAATTAAAGTAATTCCTCTAATTGAAACGGTTAAAAAGTTAAAAAGCTCAAAACAAGCTTTCACCAACAGTGGAAATTCATTGCATTATTGTGGAGTTTAGTTCGATTATCATTAAGAATTTTGAAAACATGATCAATAATTTATTAAATTATAAAGCATCCGCTTATAATTATTCAGGGAACACTATCTTCAATGAATGCATTCTGTCTTAGGGTTTGTCTTCATTCGACAATTATTTGTTGGTTGTCAGGCAAGTTGTGTATGTAAATGGGATGGTGCTAAGCAACTTGTTCATTCAAAGGTTATTGATTCATTGATTAAGCTGGAGGATCAGACAAGAAATACGAGCAAACATTCTAAATTTCAAAAAAATGGATGAGGCACTTGAAGCACAAAACTCGCCAGAACATGATGGTCTTGATGTTACAAATGACGCAGCAACGACGTCAGCAGACAAAGAAAGTGATGATGCAGCTGCAGTTGCTACAGATTCTCATGATGGGCCTCCTACTGATGCTCCTGCTTCCCCTCCTTGTTCTCAACTCGAAGTTACTGCTGCAGAACCAGAAATAGAAGAGAGTGGTGGTAATCCTGTCTTGGAGGGTGGAGATACTTCTTCAGTTATGGAAGACAACAGGGAAGAAATTGTCCCAACGAATAACGACCGGGATGTACCACGAAACACTCCACCTCCTGATTACATCCAAGCCGAAGAAGACGCAAATCAAAACAATCCGAGCAGTCAAGAAGGAGAAACAAAACAACAAACCATGTCAGGAATAGTTAACGCTGAGAGCTTTTGGATGGCAGGGAACTACAAAAAGGTTGTAAAAAAAATAGACGATGGAGTCAGATTGTGTGATGAAATGAGTCAGATGATAGCAGAGAGAGCTGAAATAGAAAGTTTATATGCAAAGAAGCTCAAAGGTAGCTCCATGCTTTCATAAATTTTGCATCCCAGAGTGCATTCCAAAAGACAAAGTTTTGCAGGCCAAAGGCCCGCCGAGCAGGTTCCAATGTCACACCTACCCAAAAATATAAATAGGACACCTTTACGCCCTATATGCCATTAGGCTTGTTTTCAAAAATTGTATGCCAAAGCATCATCATGCTACTGCATTCCAGAGATCTTTGGCATATTGGTCCCCGGAATGCACCCTGGCCCACTACCAAGTTGCTATATCAACTTTGATTTTAATACATCTTGACCTTTTTCTAGAGAAATTTTGTATAAGAAACTCAATGGTGAAACCCACAAAAATTTAAGAAACTTTTACTAGTGAATGAAAAATTGCTAAGAAACTTTTGAAAGTGTCAAGTGAAGATTACATAATGCTTAATGATTTTAATGGAGTGGACATGATGTCAGATGATTGATTCAGTGAAGACTTTTTATCCTGTACAATATTATACGTCCAGTTTTTCTAATGTTTTTTTTTGAAAAAAAATGCATTGTGAAAAAAGGAATTTTTTTATATACAATTATAAGAAATTTTTTCTAGTGAAAATTGGTCAAAAATTAAGAAACTTTCACTAGTGGAGCCTTCGCCAGGTTTCTTATATAAAAAAAATGTGTATTAGATGAGATGTGTTGGAAGTGAGCTGACTTGACTTGTTACCATTTTATCCAGTATTTTAAGCCCTACCACATTGAAGTATTTTCTTTGCAGCTTGGAATAAGAAGTGGACACAGTCATTTACAAAAGGACTTGAGTATGGTACACTCCTGCATTCTCTTTCTCAGGGCTTAGAAGAAAGCAATGAAATTGCAGACATCCATCTTGCAATGCATGGCAAACTGTCAGAGGTTGCAAGCCAAATACAGAGTTGGAAGTCAGAGACATACCACAAAGGCATAATGGGTTTGAAGGAAACAAAGAAGGCAGAAGAAGGATTTAACAAAGCACAGAAACCATGGGCAAAGAAGTTTGATGACAGTAAGTAATTCATTGATCCAACTTGATGTGTTGTTTCTCTACAGTTTGTGTCATGTGGTCAATCTATAATGAAGATTATATTTAAAGGATTTTTAATTTCCTAAAGTATGGCAGTAAAATGGAAGTGTGTTTGTAAGACTCTCCAGATACTAATCATGAATACAATGATGAGTTGATGAGTGGAATTGTCAAAGAATAAAATCAAATTAGAATTTTTAACTGATTTATCAAGAAAAGAAAACAATGAAAATTTATTTTAGATTTATTTTGGTGAAATGATCATCACCAATCTTTTTGTAAGGTTCTTGTAACTGATTAAAAATTTAATTTTTAGCTATAAAAGGCAGGCAAGGCTACCACTCTTCTTCGCAAAATGTTGACACTACTAAAGCCCAAGAGGCTGAACTTAAAGCTAATGTAGAAAACACAACACAAGAACAACTCACAAAGATGCAAAACAAAATGAAAAAGGCAGAACAAGAAAGAACTAATGCTTTAGAATTTTACAAGGAAGCTTTAAGGGACATCAGTAATTATAACCCAAAATACATTGAAGATATGACACATGCGTATGATAAATGGCAGACAAGTGAACTGGACAGAAAAATGTTAGTTCACAAGAAAATCAAAGAATACCAGGATTGCATTGACATGTCTCATTTCCAAACAAGGTGAATCATTTTAAACATTGTCTCTTTCAATACCATAAACCTCAGAATATGCAATTACATAGAACAATAGAAAAACAGTGAAATCATGTGACATAATGGCTTGTATTTAGGGGCTTATATTTAGGAGGTATATGGTATATTTAGAGTTACAGTGTAGTTTTTCAGGACATTTTTCTGTTTCTTCTCCACCAAATACCTGGCACAAAATCTCCTATTGAGAATTACTTTTTATTCTTGGCTGCAAGGGTTTAGGTTTTTTCAAACTCTGGAATTATTCTGCAAGTATTTCTGGTTTTTTAATTTCATTTTTAGCCAAATTTTATTTTCACAATGCGATGTGATGTTTTGATATTTTCAAATCATTTTTTTTAATAAATGTTCTTACCCGCTCTATGGTGCCTGTTGTAATTCAATTAAAATTGAAAAAACATCCTTTAATCATTAATTTTTTGTTTTTGCATAAATGCCACCAAATAGACTTTTCAACTCAAGTTTATAATATATCAAACAGTTAAAGTCTGTTTTTAAGTCCGTTTTTTAATAATCTCACTTAAAGTTTTTAAGGTATTTCCAACAAACTAGCTAGACAATTAGTATTATGGGCAACTGCATGACTTCTTAGGGGCGGTGTCAGGTCTAGATGAATGGTGAAATAAATGTAGGAAATGAATAGCCCCCACCTTATACAGGGGGTGGAGCAACGAAAAGAGAATGGTCAAAAGGAAAGGGAGAAATCTTACAATTTTGCATGGGAGCAAGGAGAAATTTGAAATGATCATGAATGGAAGTATACTTTCAGATGCTTTCAGGAAAAAAATAGCCAAAACGAGGTTTAAAATAAAAAGAAATGGCTTACAAGAAAGGTTGAAGGAAGAGAAGAAATCTGGAGGGAGAAGGGACAAATCACAACATTTTGAAGGGAGATTTGAACCCCTGTTTCCCCCTCGGCATTTGGGCCTCTCAGGCCTGGCCATAAAAATTTTAGCAGGCGAACATTGAATTGCTCCAGTCTGGTACCCTGACGTCATTTTCGACTAAGAGGCCTGGGCTCCAGGGAAGCGGTCTAAAATAACAAAAAAAGAGGTCAACAAAATGCTTCCCTGGCGTCCAGTACTCTCACGCGATACGCGGTTTGAGTTAACGTCAGGAAACCAGGCTGGAATAGCTTCCTTGGTTACTGTCCAGGGAAACTATTCTCACATGGGTTCACTAAAAGCATTACGAAAACAAACTTCAAGGTACAGAGAGCAATTTGTTTTTCTTGGAGAGCAATCAACAACTCTCCTCCAGCATTCGAGGGGAGTTTAGATCGGAGCGAGAGCTCTCCTCAAACAGCCAGACCTGATCTCTTGACAACGCTCTGTCAAGTCATGATTACTTGTAGATTTTAAATGATTAAAGACAATGAAAATAATAGATTTCTAATGACTATTTCAAACATTTAATTCGTATTCAAGTTCAAATGTATACTAACGACGCCAATTTAACGCCCTCCCCCAAACAAATTAATTACCGCCAACTTCACCCCCCTTTTTTTCTTCTCTGGTTTTGGTGAATTGGAAAATGGATTTTCAAAGGTTATGTCACCAGTCTTTTTTCGTGTCCCAGAAAAACCTTACATTAGTTTTTAAAATATAATGCGAAAACTTAAATATGAATCTTTTTAGAAACACACCTAGTAGACAGCCTGATAACATACGAACAATTTGTGACCTCAATTGTGACACAAATGTTACAGAACTGTGGTAATATTTTCTAAAGTGTGTTTCAGGTTTCAGTGAAAACAACGTGATGCATCGTCATTGAACCATTTTAGGCTTTTCAATGAAAAAGTCTTATCAATATCGAGTTCGGTCAATTTTGCTTTTTTTTTAATCTATCTTTCAACAAGGGAGCAAATCTACATTGTTAACAAATCTACATTGTTATTAAATCTACATTGTTAGTTATTTTATCACTATCACTTAATAGAAAAATTAAAAAAATGTAAGAAAAAACAAAAATGTATTTTTCAATGACAATAACGCAAATTAATTTATGAAATACAAAGAAGTTGGCGTAGTTTTGTAGATATCAAGGCTGCAAATTGACCGACTTAAAATCGATGACACGTCAATGGCGATTTACGTTGTTTTGCTGAAAGTAACTTCAGGATATTCATGGTAGGCCTAATAGCGTAATATTACTTCTCTTCATTTCTGTTTTTATAATCGAGGTCACGAATTGTTTCTATGTTATCACGCTGTCTACTGTGTCTGTTTGTGAGAAGATTCATATTCACGTGTTCGCATTACATTTGCAAAACCAATCTAAGGTATTTTTGGGACACCTTTTATACAATTTTTTAAATATTCTAACATGGTTTTTTAAATTCTATTCGTTAATCACTTTTATTGCAGAATTGAGAAGATTTATTCAAGATTGTCTGAAGTTTACGACTCGGCAGATAATTCTTATGACGTTGACCTGTTCAGGAAATGCAATGGGCCTGGGATGCCTTTCATTGATATCTCCTTTATTGTAAGTGTCAAATTTATCAATATAATTTTTAGAATAAGATTTTTGGATAGACTGCCGGGTGACCCAGAAAACGCTAAGGATTTGATGGACTGCAGTTACTAAAATATAACTTAAATGGCTCCCAAATGTTTTCGTAGTAATTCACTGATAGTTAACTTACCGATGAATACCTTATTTAGCATTATTGGTGGGGTATGAGGCAAAATATTTATTTTCCAATCTCAAATTTGAACCTCGAAACAGAGATTTGGCACTTACTTCAAAACAGAGATTTGGCTGAACGGCCTAAGGAAATTAAGTTAGCAAGGGAATCACCGAGACCTCAGCAAAGCAATCGTCGTTCCACTTTTTACCATTTTCAATATACAAAAATACAAAACGAAAATTCAAAGAATGGGTGCATTCGTTCTTAGATATCCTTCTGACCTTTTTGTTATTTCAATGAAACATCTACCACCTCTATCAATTTATAACTCATTGTTCCATTGAAAGTTTTGATTTGTTCAAAAAAATTCAGCGAAAATTTTTAAACAATCGTAGAAAAGTGAAAAATGGAATATCGAACAATGGGTGAACTCGTCCTTCGTAAGTTGTAAACAAATGGTTAAGATCCGCTCCACAAAATTAGCAAACGATTGACTTAAAGCTAAATGTATTAATTGATTTGTAATGAAAAACAAACTGCAGTTACAAAATTGTGAATCCTACTCATCCGCAAAAGTGTTTCCATTTACGGCAAAGCATGACATCGTACGCCATTGCAGGGAAACAGTCGTGGGATTGAAAAGGGTAAAAAGCGGTTAATGACATTTACTATGCTAAGAGCTCGGTGATTCCCTTTCTAAATTAAGTTCTTTAGGCCATTTAACAAAATCTCTATTTTGAGGTGAAGGTAAATTTGAGATTTGAAGATAAATATATCTGCTCATAAGCAACTAATAATGCTAAATATGGTATTTCTCCCTAAGTTAACTATCAGTGAATTACTACGAAAACAGTTGTGAGCGATTTAAGTTATATTTTAGTCACTACACTCCGTCAAATCCTTTGGGTCACCCGGTACTTTGTGCGGTTAGGAACAGTGCAAATTAATTGTATCCATTACATGGCTGGTGGAAAAGGCAACAACCTTTTCAGTAATAGTGAGGTTTAGATCCAAGTACGAGCACTACATGGAAAACAATTTAATTAAAAATTACAGAATAAGCTTGTGAAAAATGTTACTCCCATGAGACATCAGAACTTTGTGCTTTCCGAATCTTCAACGTGAAATTAAGGTTCACAAATAAAGCTATTTATATTGCTAAGTTCTGCATTGTAATTGCATTCTCCAACCTTTTATTTGCACTTGAACTCGTTCTGGATCGAAACCTCCCAAATACTACGAGGCAAACAATCGTTATTGGGCGACAGTGACTTTTTAGTGATATCGATGTACGGGGTACGGGGTATTATGAGATCAGATATAAAAAATTGAACAGTTCTTTGGCTGAAGATGGATTCATAGTATTTTTGGTATGTTTCCACCAAATACTTTCGGTAACTTACGTGCAATGTAGACCGTATACCAGGAGCATAGACAACCCCAACCACTGTTTTGTCCGCTTTGTCGGCCATTTTGCTGTTAATTTTTCTTATTCTTTTGCAGCCAAGTCTGCCAGATCTCCCCTTGAAGAATCTTGCCTTATACTACACAAAATTCCAAAATACTGCTTATGTATCTAACAAATCAGGAGATTAACTAACTGGGCAAACACGTTTTCCATATACAGTAAGGCCCCGCATTTAAGAAACCACTTACAAGAAACTTTAGGCTAAGTTTTTCTGAAGAACAATAGGAAAACAATAGGAAATATTTGCAAACAATAGGGCTCAATCTGAAAAATCAGTTTCTTAAATGCGGGGCCTTACTGTAACACAGAATCTGCCCTTCTTCGAACCAGCAGTTAATGCTGATCTAACAGCGTTTGGATTTAATGCAGATCTAACAGTGTGTGGATTATTTGGGCTGGAATATTCGTGATGAACTGGAGGATGACCGGTTGCGAATGTCCGACACTACACTTATTAATCTGGGATCCCGAATAACACAGAATCTGGCGTTCCTCGGTCAGCGTTTTTTCTTTCTTTGAGTGAATAAAGGTTTGTTTTTTTTCCACAGAAAGGCGTGTCTTAGGATGCCAGTGTGATGTAGTAATATGATGTGATTTTTCATGGTTGAATGTCTACTTCAAAATCATCCATATCAACCTGTCATGATATTTTTGTTTGGACTGATTTTTCTCATAGTTGTCACCTTTGCACGTGACTTAACTCGCGCCATTTTAGTTAACTGCATATTTTTGGCAATTTTCAATGGAAAAATAGGCTATTTTTTAAACTCGTAATCAGGGATATTTCGGAATGAAATAGCTCTGGGTACGAGGCTGGCTTGTTTTAGGTGTTGTATAAATTTGCGATGTTGTTGTCAAACTGGGGCTGCTTCAAAACGGCCTTACCAACACCACTCCAATTTTATTCTTGAAAATATCATGTCTTCTTGTCAAAAATGACGCCAGTGTTGTTTTTGTCAAACCTTAATTAAATCCAGTTCTATGGAGCCCGGTCTTCTTGTTGAAAATGACGCCATGGTTGTTTTTGTAAAACATAAATTGAAACCAATTCCATGGAGCCCGCCCTGTTTCCTTGTTGAAAATGACGTCAGGGTTGTTTTTGTCAAACGTAGTTTGAAACCAACCCCATGGAACCCGGTCTCTTCGTTAAAAGTGACACCAGGGAACTTGACTGGATTTACCCTTTTTGTTGCTGTGAAGGCGCTATTTGTTTCTATCAGCCAATCACGGGTGAGGTCATTACGAACTGATTACATTTGTGGTCCTTGTCTTCTTTATGACAGGGAAACAAGGACTCGTGGATTAACGCTCCAGGTCAACTGTGCTCTTCTGTTGCTTTCGATTTTTGTCAAGATCATTTTACTTGTGAAGTTTCAATTTCGGTTTACGAAAAACTTTGTTAAATGGGTTTTTGTCTGTTGTGATGTTTTTAATCTCATTGAAAGATTTAGTTTTCGATGAATGCACGAACGTTCAGTACGAAATCATCTTCGATTAGCGTGTACGGGTGTTTTGCTTTGTTGTTCTCCCTCTTGTGAACATAAGGCCGTAACCGTTAAACCAGAAAATGTTTATTTTGCATTTAAGGAATTATCACTACATCATAGCGAAGAAGTCACGACATTTTAAGCTTTGTTATTTTGTGTGAGTATTTGCACGAATGCCTTGGCCTATATCGTGCTGGGGTCCCCGGCGGCCGCATTTTACGGACTTACTTCAAACCATTCGAACACGGATAAGAGCCCTTGGGACATGTTTGACGGTCAGTGTTGATCATAGTCGAGATATTGACACACACCATCTCTAGGTATATGACAAATATCTCCAGGTATATGACAAATATCTCCAGGTATATGACAAATATTATTCGTTCTTAAAACACACGTTTGAAAATAACTTTTTAAGACTGAAATGTATAACTTCTATATGTCATCTAGAGATGATGTGCTATTATCTGGACAATAATCTAATGCCGACCATGATTAGTGGCCGTAGTCGCCTGTGGTTGTTTACATTAGTTCTTTCATTCGCTGTCACCTCGATATCTGTACGAGATTATGTGTCACTGATGCTCATTTACATCGCTATTTGCTACCAAATACACCTTTTCATTTTCCGCGGCCTCTCTTTCGTGAAGTAGTCTGGGGCGAGTTATGGGGTGAAAGATTTTCACC
>JAYJMH010018183.1:0-20537 GCA_036873815.1 Phacellophora camtschatica
CGGGACTAAAAGTGGCACATTTTCGTGATTAAAGAAGGGCACATTTCAATTTTATCAGAGTAAAAAAAGGGCACTTTCAAATTTTTCATGTGAAAAAGGCACATTTTTTAATTTTGAGGGCATTTTTTCCATGTTTGCAAAAATGTGGAGGGGCACGTGCCCCTAGTGCCCCCCCGGTTCCTACGTCTCTGGGTACAAACTTTTACGAGCCCCTTCTAGCCCCGGACCTTTTACCCATCTTCCTCTACTCACCCTCCCCCTTCTCGACGTTCCTGTTCACAACATCTGCAATACTGTTAAATCTGTGTGTACACTTCTTGTTCTAAAGTACAATTATTAAATGATTGTACACGTTTCATTTACCGTCGTGGAGCAATTCAGTACAGTTAGTACGAGTTTTGATTACCTTCATTAATTTTCATTTCAAATCTTAAAATTTTGGAGCAATTAGTTCAATTACCGTAAATCCTCGAATATGCTCCCGCCTTCGAATAAGCCCCCCCCTCCTCGAATAAGCCTCCACACCAAAACATTTTTTTGCGAAATAAGCCCGCGGGGGGCTTATTCGAGGTAGTACAAGTTTTTATTACTTTCATTAATTTTCATTGCAAATCTTAAAATTTTTAATTCGACTTAATTGTCACCTCGTTTTCCTCTTCACTCTAACATATCCAATTCACCAAGGTCAATATCGGCACCTCAGCAAACAGGTGGGCCAATACCAAAGAATAACTTTGGTTTGAATTAACCCTCGAGGATATTTGAGGTGACTCGTAAAACTAACTTTGTGACAGGCAAATGGTTATGATTACGTTATTGGGTATATCATAGTCAATTTTCTGTTCACTGTGGGTATTTGAGACTCCGGGACTCCGTTTCTCTGTTCAAATGATTTTTGTGCTATTTCTTTGTGAGTGTGCTGAATACTTCTTAAATTTGTAACTGGTGGGCACTCGTTTTTCAAGAAAGCACTTTAAACCAGAGAAAGGTAAGAAAATGATCAAATTTTCTCAGTGCAGTTTCTTTCATTACACACATCCGTCTCATACAAACATGATGCATCCACTACTGCTCTGTCGAGATGACACTTAGCAAAGGACACATGAGGGCAATAGCATTGGACAGCGGAAGAGCACCATCAAACATTAGCTTTTGTGTCATGTGCTTGCAGTCGGTTTTCAACGATTTGCTGATCTATTTTTATATGTTTTTTTGTTTATGATTAGGTTCCTATGGATTTTTGCTGTTGATTCACGAAGTTTGGATATTTGATTAGACATTCGCTTCTAGCCATGAAAAACCAATAAAGTTCAAACGTCTTGTTGTTTGTAGGCAAACGAAGCTTTGAAAGCAATTGATGAAACGTAAAGACATTGTGAGATTTACGCTGCTCGATGAATTTTGATCAACGAACGGTCAGAGATTATTATTGCAGTCTTGATATTTGAACTGCAATGGCAAGTTTAGAGACACGAAAGGTTTGTGGGAACATATAATTTATGACTTATCGTTATTCATCCCAGTTATATCTGGGTTTCTGTTATGAAGTTATAGTTAAACGCTAAAATTTATGGTTAATTGTGGCGTTAAACTTTGATCTGAGGTTTGGTTTAGTTTTAATTTGAGAATCAATGACTATTCTGAGGAATAATTTATGAGTAATGTTTGCTTACGAGTAATCATTACTTAAGCGTGCTCTGTGTTAGTTATGGGTCATAAGTAGAACAGTTCGCCTTAATATGATATTTTTAGTTGGGGGCATTATTCTCTGATCAGTTAATGTGGGTATATTTTCATTTGTCCTGTTTTGAAAATATCAGTGTGGAATATTATCACGCAATTGTTGGATTTACTGGCTGTTTTGGGTCATTGTTTTTTTATTGATCTTTTTCTTCTTTTTACAATATTTGTAAACTCTGATTTATCACTATTCGTGTCATTTTTCCAAACATTTATTTCTTTTCTAACTTTTGTTTCTGTGTTCAGTTTTATTTTCTTCAGTCATTTCTAAGGCATTTTTGTTCTTTATTAATTCATTCTTTAGTTATTCATTCATTATTTATTTACCTTCTCATTCTTTATTAACTTCTAACAACTTTATCAAAGAAATTAATGGTGAAATAAACATATCGAAGAAGGATTACAGTTACTCTGTTTGTTTTCGTGGGGACAGTTGAACCTTTTTATCGGGGCGTTGGGTAAATACAATTTTTAATCCACAAGAGAGTATCAGTATCAAGTGATGGAATTTGATTCCATGATGTAAAATATTGCAAGCCTGTGACAAAATTGTTTTTCATTCAATATAATTCCTAAAATATTGGCTCTTCTTTCTTATTCCTGTATGATTTATGGTTATGTATGTTTTTGAAGGATGCCTGACTTTTGCTGTTTCCTCTTACAAATGCTTTAGAAAAAGTGATGATGAAAATATTATCTTTTTTCAGTAGACTGACGTAACTAAAACCTACGCTAAAATTCTTGGAACACTTTGTCAAATGTTCTTATTGGTACTCCGTCCAATATTTGTTATCCTACCTTTTCCAACCAGTTGCTACGATTGAAAATCTTCTACTCGAAAGCATTGCTAACTGAAACTGTATATCCCTTTCAGTGTTAATCTAGCTTCGTTTATCTCAAAAACTTGCTCTCTCATCCAGCTAGTTTTTATTCCCCTTGAGAGTTTGAGATAACACAGGGTTCAACTGTATATCTCTTGAGAGCTTTCAGTGTTAATCTAGATCCGGTTATCTCAAAAACCTTGCTGTCTACAGCAAATCTTCACTCCCTTTGAGAGTTTGAGATAACACAGGGTTCAACTGTATATCTCTTGAGAGCTTTCGGTGTTTATCTTCGGTTATCTAAAAAAAACCTTGCTATCTCCAGCCATAGCTCCAGCAAATTCCCTTTGAGAGTTCGACACAATACAACAGGGTTAAACTAAAATATATCCCTTGAGAGCTTTCAGAGTTAATTTAGCTTCAGTTCTCTCCAAAGATCGCTATCTCGAACAAATTTAACTGTACAACAATTTATCGCACGATAGGATTGCAAAAACGACTCAACATAACTATGGGACAATTTGGGAATGAAATTATTCATAACATTGGTTGGGGGTGGCAGCTTATGTGGTTGATAGAAAAAACAGGCTATTAATTTTTAAATTAAATTGCTAAGATATTCTGAGGAATTTTTGCAAGATTTGTTGGTCTTCTATTGCGCTGTTTCATACCCATACCGTACATCCACTATACGCCCTGGGACTATATGTTGCTTTGGTGCACCGTGCACCCACTATTATGATGCCCTTCTCTTTCGTACACCCCATCATCATAGCCTTAATAGAAATAAATTTTTTATCGTAAAATTGTCCTAAATCCTAAAGAGGGGGGGGGGGGAACGAAGTAGCCTGCCAACAAGACAATTGGACAGACATGTTGTTCCAAAACTTTTAAGATTTTGCTGAAAGCAAGGCATGAGAACACTAATCTTTTTGAGAACGAGGTTGACAAGCCAAAATAATGTTATTCTTTCGTTCGCTTAATTTCTTCTTTCTAGCTTACTTGATCGTTGGGTACAATTGATGGCTTTGGTCAAATTTACTCAGCTTTTATTGAACATAATCATGGCAACGCTCATACCAAACTGAACGAGCAACGGCATGACTGAGCAAAGACTAATATTTCAATTCATTTTTTTATTGTGAGTCTGCAAACATTTTCATTGCATCTTCTTTTGTTGGCCTACGTGCATGGGAAAGCTTCAGTTGTGTCTTGTTTGTCAAATAGACGAGCCTGTTCCAAAAGGCTGATCTTGCTCGTGATATTTGAGTTTCAAATGCTCAATGTCTTTAGAAGGCATTCTAGTTTTTAGCTACAAAAGGAGTTAGAAATGTCTTTGGCAAGTAACAATGTGGATCACAATTTCTTTCTCAACAGAGTGTTGGTTACACCCTAATATAAGGATGATAAGGGTGATAAGGACGGGCGATAAGGATAAGGACGGGTTTGAAGGCAATTCTCTAAACATGGGTACGATTTTAGTAAAATTGCTTTAATGTTGGGTTAGATATTAAAAATGCCCCTAATGTTGGATGGTTTGGAATGAAACACAACATTTATGTCGGGTATACATGAAACTTTGAATATTAAAGATGGATGGGTTTAGAAAATCTCACTAGCACACTCCCGTCCGACCATGGAACGTGCATCCCCCTCCCCCGGGGCCAGTGTTAATTTTAGTTAGTGGATTTATTGGACTTAATGAGCAGAAAAGCAGGCAACTTGTTCAGAATTTGAGTTATTTATAATCTATGGTTTCTAACTTAAAGTGTTGACATCACCAATTCTGTGAAAGTAAGTAAAAAATTCAAATTAAAGTAAGTCAAATGAGTGGAAAAAATGATCATTATAATTTCGAAAACGCTTATGATTTTCATCAAAACCTTGGGCTTATTATTTCTAGAAACCAGAAATTCATTATTTGTATAAAATTGTTCAAAATTTTGCTCATCTTCAAAAAACATATTCCCAGTGACCCTTTCAGTTCCTTTAGTTCGGGATGTATTTATTCAATCTTTTTGATTGAATGAATGCTTGAAAGAAACTTGGATGCTAAAGTTTCGAGAGAACAATAGAAAAAACAATGGTTTATTGCTTTTAGACAATAGGCTAAAATTAAAAAAGCTGTTACTTAGTTGTGGGTATCTACTGTATGCAATGTTGCTTTCAATATCATCTTCTTCCTGTTTCTTTTTTCTGGTCGCCGTTGCAACGTAAATGCTTGTTTTCCGCCATTGTCAAAATAAGAATGCCATTTGAAAATGGCGGAAAACAAGCATCGCAACCGTGATGCGACCAGACAGAAAGAACAGACGGCAAACAAGCATGAAAGAAACATTGCAAGTCAACGAAAAAAATCGAATGAAAATATCAATATTTATTGGCTTAAATCACAACAGCACAAACTTTTCAGCAATATAATCGGATTAAACTGTGACATAAAATTTCATTGTAAATCGTAAATTTCTTTCATCAAACTTCAGGAACAATTTTAAAATAACAAGTGCTGACAGAAAACATCAAAGTTAATCATGAATGCTCGAAATATTACACCACGAAGAAGACGGTTTTTGAGTAACAGTTTCAATGGGAGCATAGCTGGCAGCAACCTGAATCCCATTTCACCGGTTATTTTGATAGAGGATACGTCACCATTTTCATCGGGAAGAAGTGCAAATTCTGAACTTGCCCCCGTGAGCAACGGAGTATTACTTGCTGCTCGCGGTGCCACCGATATCGGAAGACGGAGGAGAAGTTCGTATGTTTCCGCAGACAATATGGAAACACAAGAATGCAGCGCCCCCAGTGCTAATAAGGAGAAAACGTATTTTCATAAGGTACAGATATTGTTTTTAAGGGTTTTGATTTTGATATTTTTTAGCGGCATTTGGTCGTTAAAGGGGAGGGGTTTAGGAGAGCTAGGTGCTGGGCTGCTAAGAAAAAACTAAAAGGATGAAAATCTCCACAACGAAATTTTACTTAAGTATTTATGACAATTTATGGTCATCATGATACTGAAAAAGAACTGAATGGATTGATATTTATAAAAACAAACCTTTTTTCTATTGGAACACGCCTCTAAAAGAAACCATCACGGTACTAAGGTCATCTCGATCTTTTGATGTTATCCCTGCCACTCTAGCTAGGGGTTTGTGATTTTTTATTGATAGCTTTATTGATATCTTTATATTTTTATTGACTGTGTAAATATTTTAAGCTTAATTTATTTTGAAACTTTGTAAATGTTGTTAGTGGCAAATGAAAATTTACCTGCTTACTTACTTATAAGTACGCTTGGGGTGGGGGAAGGGGTGTCTCAAGTTAGCAGCTAAATGCCGCTAAAAATACTAAAATCGAAAGTCGACGTTCCCTAAGAGGTCAAATTTTGTTAGTGACTTTTTGCAAACATGGTAATTGCATTTTCCATTGTTTCTGTCAGTTCATTCACGTCACAAGGCTTTTAAGAAACTTTACACTTTTGTTTCCTCAAATTCAGCCTCGATTTGTTCTTATTTATGAAATGATTTTTACAAAGTTACTAACCCCCCCCCCCCCACGTCCCTTCTCAAAAACATCTTTACTGTGTGTTTCACGTCAAGTGCTCAATGCCTACACTTAACGTAGTAAGTAATTTCTAGGATACCAAAAACATTTGACCGAATTCTCAGCATGACGTTTCTCATGAAAGTTGTTCTTATATAAAAGAATTGCGTATTTTAAACGCACAAAGACTTTATTGAGAAAATACAAAAACTGATGGACTATTCGATTCTTCTTGCAGAATATCTCTCCAATTGAAAATTTCAAGAAAGCTGTGCGACTTGTTCAAGTTATGATTGGAATATGCGATTTAGGCCTTAAAAAGTAAGTTGAAACGTTTTTAGAATATCTTTTTTTTAAACACAGATGAATATTTTATGTCGTAAAATAAAATATCTTTATTTTCAGAATTTAACAGCCAATAATGCTAACTTGTAACAAGGTATCTATATAGAAAGCACGCACCATATAGTATAACTATTTTTTTAGTATAGACGCAAATTTTTATACAACGGATTTTTACAATCAAATTTTGGAAGCTTTTAATTTCGGAAGTTGCAATGTTGTCCATACCCTTGGTTCAAGACTTCCTCCAAAAGTATAACTACTTTTTTAGTCTAGACTCAAATGTTTACAAATTTTTATACGGCCTTTCGCTTTTGGTGCTGACCTTCATCACAAATGCATTACCATCACAAGTTCCAATAATTAGTCATAGCCCCTAATACGTTTCATCAATTTTTGGGTAGACACTAACACGAGGAGAGAGGCGGGGTCCAAAAGTTAGCGTCGGAAGTTTCGAACTTTAACTCACAGATTTACCTTTGTGTAATTTAAGTTCAAATTTAGCTGTTTTTTAATCGTGAATCCAACCTTTTTAAGTTATCAAATTTATCAAATGGAAATTTATCAAATTTTTATGAAATTTCATTCACGGTAGCAGAGCTTGATTGTATGAACAAAATTTAGTCTAGAAACTAATTTTTGCATTTGCGCATCAAATTTTCTCAAAGTTGTATCAATAGACATAGCAATAGAAAGATCTGAAATCGATTAAGGATTTCACCGCGAAAATTTAGTTAGGACAAATTTTTGTCCTGATATCATTTCATGGTCAAAATTTTGATAATAATGACGTAGGAATGACGTAGGCTTGTTTTAGACTCAACTTTGAACTTTTTAGACAGAATCCAATTTGAGAATCAAAGACTCAAAAGTCTCAAAAGTTTAAGAAATTTCCACAATGGCGTCTTATCTTGTAAATGCGAATCGCACTCACTTTCCTCCGCTGCACAGAGGTGAAAAATATTCTGTTTTTCACCTTTGCAGAAGAGATCAAAGTACACCGGGTGACCTAAAGAACCTATCCCTGTTTGAAGGGCCATGGATTGAATTCTATGAGAATATAAATCTCTATTGTGTATGCAAGACGATGTCCGAAGGGCCAACTTAGCATTTGAGATATCATCCAGACGTCTGCAATCATTTTTATTTAGCCAAAAAACTGGAAAATAAAATAACCTTCATCCGCGAGCTCAATTAAAAAAACCATAATTTGTTTCCAGTCACAATTTTGACATTAAAACAACTTTCTTGCTTCAATATCGACTTTGGGAATCTTTTATACTCCTAAAGCAAGCAAACAAATAAATGGACTGAAAATGACTATTTTTTTTTAATTTAGCTCACGAATTAAGAAAATTTTCATTTTCAAGTTTCAGACGTTGTACTATGCACAATTTGAGATTTTTAGTCTCGTGGATTTCATCCTACAGCCTTGTGAACGGGAATAGTTCTCTGGGTCATCTAGTATTATATATTTAAAACTTTGCTTTTTCCAGGAAAGAAAATGACGAACTTAACATGCCGACTTATTACACGTTTACTGAGTATGCCGCAAAGGAGGAGGAAGAGCACATCCGCAGCGGCCTAACTTTCGATTTGAAAATGTTTAAAGCAAACAAAGAAGTAGGTATCAAAAACAGCATTGGATTCGATTTTGTTTTAATCAACCAATTAGATTTTTTGCATTTTAAAGTTATCCAATCACACGAAACAATTTAAATCACGCGCTTGTGAATACTGTTAATTCATTGGCTATTTCAAAATGTAAACAACTCAACGTTAATACTGTACTAAACACCAATTTGCTCGTAGCATTTTCTTGAAATTGCTCACCATGGACTGTTTTTACTACCAGCAGGTTCTTGAAAATTGCCTTTTTGTCTTTGGACCTCAGGATAATTTTCCTCTTGCCGTCTTCCCTTCATTGGCAAGCCTATCCTCGAAAAATGCACAACCAGAGATATTGCTCTGGAGTTTCAGAACTAATACGCAGGAGCTTTATAGTTTTTAAATTCTAGTTTTTACAAATCTTGCGGTGCCAAATATGCACAAGATTTGATCATTGTAACGGGCTATCTGCTCTGATGTTCTTAATATTTTTGCTTTTGTAAGTCATTCCCGCTTTAGACTATTTTTGCAATTGATTCCAACACTAACAGAATTAAGCTAATAGATCTTTAAATTTTTTCCCAACAGATGCGACTTGCTTCAGAGATAAAAGGAATCCTTACAAAGCCGCCGCAGGATAGGACAAATCAACAACTTTCAAAGGTCCGTCTTTCTTTTATTCCATGGTTTCCATTCAATATTTTTTAGTTTCAAAGTTTCACGAAGGACAATAAAGATTTTGGAAGCTTTTATTTTCGGAAGATGCAATGTTGCCCAAAAATTAAAAATATTTTTTTTATCTGTGGGTCAGGTACACAGGGTATGCTGTTCGAATATTTTGGCATTTGAAATTGTTTGATCGTTCATTTTGTCAAACCATGTCGATAGTTATGAAAATTTAATTGCAGTTTGATCGTTCATTTTGTCCAAAATCATTGTCCGAAATCGTTATGTCCGAAATTATTGTGTCTAATTCTTTTAAAAGGTTAGCATACAGTTAACATCCACTATCTCGACTGTCCGTTATCTCGGACATTCACAATTTCGAACAAATTTTCATTTCTCCTCACTGGGCTTTCTAACGAAATAATGACCGTTAATTCGGATATTTTCTATCTTGAAACGAGTTTAATTCAAAAGAAAAAACGAAATGAAATGTCTGAGTTAAATAAAAAATAAAAAGCGAAATGTCTGAATTCGGGAGTTGTGTTAAAAATGAAAAGAAATGTCTGAATTTATCAAAGAAAATTTTATTTTGTTTTTAAACTGAAAAATTAACAAAAAACAAATTTATGCACTAAAAATCCAAGGTAAAAAATTTAATAAATATTTCATACTCGTCTTTTTTCAACCTGGGTGTTATAGAAGAAGTTTTACCTTAAAATTTTATACCTTGCTTAGAACAATTGACTCAATAATTGCTAAATTAAAATTACGCCAAATGAAAGTACACATTTCGTGTTTCTGATATAAAAGATTTGATAATCAATTTGAATGTCATACATAATCGTGTAACCATTAGAGATAAAGGTCTGCATTTATTTTGTGAATTTCGAGCTAGATAAGGTAAAAATCGGTATGTCACATTTTGAATCAACCACCACGAAGGAAAGTAGATGTACTCAATAGTCAAAATATTCAACATAACTTGTTTGGTGTCATTAATAAGATATCCACCTTCACTAAGTCAGACATGAGCTTTTTTCCTATTTCCTTTGTGTCATTGCCTTCAACCAGCAATTAAATTTTAATGTATCGTTGTGTGTTGCCACTCATTAAACAATATGCCCCTTTGCCACAAACAACAATCAATTTCAGTAATTCATTGGAAAGACTAGCCTCTGATTTCGAGGAAACCCTAAATTATAAATATTATTTTGCAGTTGATATCAAACTATCAAACTATCAAACTATCAAACTATCAAACTATCAAACTATCAAACTATCAAACTATCAAACTATCAAACTTTTATTTAAAGCATCTTTTAGTAAATGCAATCAGAAACCGATATGTTAAAGCTAAAGCTCCTTCGCAATAGCTTTGCAAATGTGCTGCCTTTTTCTGGAACACCCTGTATGATGTTTGTTGCGATGCTGGGTATGTTTCTGCACTTTTTAGGCTTACGTTGCAAGATTGTTATGATTCAAGCAAATTACATTTCTATTTTTTGTTTAGGTTCAATTTTCTTTGCGAAGCATTCAGTCATTTGCAGAGTATCCCGTGAGAATGCAAAAAAAACTGGTTACTGTTGGTTGGTACGAAAGGTAAGTCAGTTATTGCAACATGTTATACTACTGAACCCCGAAATCTCAAAATTTCAAGGGAATTAAAGTTTTTTTTTCGATAGCGATGTACCGGGTGTCCCAAAAAAGGCTACGGATTTGATTGAGTATAATAATGAAAATATGACCTAAAATGCGACGATATGTATTCGATGTTACTCATTGATTGCTAACTTAATCAAAAATACCTTGTTTGACATATTTGGTAACTTGAGGTATTAATTTCCAAAGTTGAAATTGTGCATCTTTTCGAGCAAGGGTTTTCGAGATAATCGAAACAAAATCAACAATAGACGTTTTCGAGATAATCGAAACAAAATCAACAATATAAGTTCTTAAGGTATATATATATACAAAACATGGCCCCCTACTCCTCATGTCGTTTAATCAATGACCTCTCGCATGCTTTCTAGGATTCTACAATATCCATGTATGCTGACGACACAAGTAACTATGTGCCACCAATCCAAAAAAACCCTCAGCTAAATAAGGCCATTAGCAAAGACATAAAACGTTTGGACACCTGACTACTAAGAAATGAGCTTTCCCTAAAAATTCTAAAAGATCGAAGTGCAAGCTTGGATCTGAAAATTTGCGATAATAAGCTTGACGAAGATAAGAAAACAGAATACTTGGGTGTTCAGGTTGATAATTATAATTCCCTGGATTAGGGCGAGCAAATTAAGACCGTTTGTACACAGTTGTCGAGGGCAGTTGATTTTTTAAACATTCCAAACCATTTTTGCCTCATGAAATATTCAAGACTATTCACACGGGTGTTGTTGAGCCTCGTTTTCGGGATTGTTGTTCTGTTTGAAATTGCGCTGGTTCAACTAAAATTAACCAAAATTAACCAATTGAAAAACTTCAAAACCTTGCTGCTCGAATAGTTACGAGCAGCAGCGCTTTGACACCCCCCCCCAACGCTTTGACACCCCCCAACGGGCAGACCATTCATTGAAAAACTTGAATGGAAGACAATTGACCAGCTCATAATGTATAAAAAACTATGGTTTTCAATTCCAAAGGGAAAAGTTAAAAGTGAAAAGTGGAAAGTGGAAAGTAAAAATGAAAAATGAAAAATGAAAAATGAAAAATGAAAAATTAACGGAAGTATCAACTTAGAATTTGCTACTAAAATCGGAACACGGAACTAGGAACTATTGTGCCACCCCACGAGGAAGTCAATTAATTGTTGTATTCTTTTGTCATGCGTGTAAAAGATTAATTGATTGATGTATTCGTTGAATTTTAGTCATGCGTGTAAAAGAATCATTCTTCGCCAAGGCCATCCACCACAAGCTTTTTATTTTGTTTTGTCTGGCTCAGGTATTTTTCTCTTCTATTTTTGTTTTGTGTTATCTTAATTTGAAGGGCCTTTTTCGTTTATGGGTTTTGTTGTTTTGAAACAGATAAACTTTGCAATTATTCGCAACGTTGCAAGACAGACAAATGATCCATGACAACAAATTTCTTAACCACAGCGGAGCACTCTGAAATAAGTGGTGAGGCTAAAAGGACCAAAGACGACCGAAAGGCAACCAGAGAACAATGAAAGATAAAGGAAGAAGTGATTTTAGCTAAAAAAAAAGAACCCGCGGCTCCGCTGTCCCTAACTGTTGATGCTTTCCGCGCTTTTTTATTAACTGCGTTTAGTTTTATGGGCCATGAAAATTGTTGTCACGCACCAACAGTGATCAACCTCCTTCCGAGCGTAAAGTTTGATCTTCAGAAACCTTCCTCATTAAGCAATATCAAATAGGCGTGTTTAGGGTGTAACAAATATTTTTTGTTGTTTTCTTCAAATAATTTTTGGGTAAAAAATAATCTGATTTTGATATATTTGGGTTACTCAAACATTTCTTGGATTGACCGCCCCTTGGACTGACCGCCCCTTGGACTGACCGCCCCTTGGACTGACCTTGGACTGACCTTGGACTGACTTTAGACTGACCTTGAAATGACCTTGAACTGACCTTAGACTGACCTTGTAATGACCTTGTACTGACCTTGTACTGACTTTGTACTGACCTTGTACTGACCTTGGACTGACCCTAATGTTTTCCTTGACTCTGCGCACCACAATCTCACATGATGTATAGATGAAAAGTTTGATTTGGAAGGAAGTTTGATTTTTTTTTGCTTTTTTCAATTTTTTTTTAATTTGAATCATCAGCGGAATTTTTTAACCAAAAACTAAACGAAGTACTTGATTGTATTGAATTCTTGACATTGCAGATGTTTCTTTTCAATTATCAAGGACTAAGAAAGATTTTTGTGATTAAGTAAGTAAGCTTTCATTCGCCAATTTAAAAGTAAAAACATAGAATACATAAATTGAAGGAAAAATATAAAATATTTACATGTGTTAATGAATAAATAATATTAAAAACGATTTGAAATTACATTGTCTACAGTAAATCTGGTTAAAATATTTACACAATGGCCAAAATATAAAAGCGCTTTAAAGATACACACACCTCTAATCTAATAACAGAGATAACATTAAAAGGTCTGAGTGGCCTTGTTTCCATAATGGTCCCTTTGGTGGTGTGTTGAACAAAAGAGTTCACAACTTAAAGTTGTCGTTAGCATCGATGTTTCCATATAATTGCGAAGGATAGCAATTGCAAAATGTGTTTGAGTCATGATTGTATTTAATTTTGCAAATCGACGAAGACAGATCGCAAAGAGTTGAAATATTTTCGAAAACCTGTTTTCATAAGCAACTTTTCCGATCTATTTCCAGAAACCTATCCAGAATCTTTCGTCTTTTTCAAACTGAAATTTTACTCTTTAATTTTGTTTTCTTTGCAGCTGTTGTCAAGTTGGTAGATCAACAACAAAAAACTGCCAGGACGATCTGCTTTTTGAAGAGAGGAGACAGTTTTGGGGTACGTTACCTTTAGTCTACAGCAGAACAGAGGAAAATTTTGTAGCAATAGTGAAATTGACACACTAGTTTCAAAGCGATTATCCATCGAGAACAAAGCGAAACTCTATCAACTGGAAAATAAAAACATCTCCTCCGCACCATTGTTTGTTTTCGTTTTCCACATCAGCTGCAACGTGGGAATTTGTGGGAATCCAAAATTGTAGTTGCATATACTTTCCTGCCATGTTAATTTTATCATTTCGTTATCTTCTCTTTGTGTTTTACCTCTTTATTTATCCTTTTTCCCCTGGTGTTTTGTCTTTTTGCAATTTACTTGCGATCTGCGTGGCCGCCATCCTATGCAACGGAGCTCGCAGCAGCGCAAGTAAATTTCAAAAGGAAAAATTGAAATGTGCCACAAAACTAAATGCACGCTCCTCCGCAGCGTCTTTCTTCTTTCTATAATTTTCATGAAATTGGGTGCTATGTGTCTTGGTTAAAGTGTATACGCGAAAATGCATTCGTTAAAAATTTCTATCAAGGGTAAAATCTAACAGGGGTAAAATAAAATTGAAAAAAATTTAAAGGCGCTGTGGAGGAGCGTGTACAAAAATAAATGGCAGAACAGAATATTAAGAAACTGTCACCGTCGTTTCACTTTCTTTTCTTTTTTATTCAATCGCCATGTCTTTTCATTTGCATTAATATGGCAAGAAATTATCAAAAAGTTTCTGCGACTACTACCATTTTGGTGTCTGAATTCCCAAGCTTGGGATGGCTGTAGGCTTGGAACTTGGGATGGCTGTAGGCTTGGAACTTTGGATGGCTGTAGCCCACACAATAATTTCAAGAATAATCGTGATTTAAAACAATTGATTAGTTAAACTTTTGTTCTCAGAATAATAAGCCCCCCCCCCCCTTCCAATCTAGAACAGCTTTCGACTGTCTTTTTTAAAAAGAAGTTGTTTGAAAATTATTTTTTTTGACTGATTGACATCATCACCAGAGAAATGCCAAAATGGTATTTCATCATATCCATGTCATTTCATAATACCGCCTAGCATTTACTTGCGTAAAGCTGGTTCGAAATATTCGCTGCTTTGTCTCGAAAAGTGCTTACAAAGATATTATGTCGTGTTTATTTGCAGACAACAAACGTTTGCAAGTACGCGTCTCTTGCAAATCAAAATAAACACTGAACACAAACGGATGTTTGCAGTGTTTGCTTAGAAGATTGGTGCACCTTTCGTTGCAAAGCGCGTTGTTGAATGAGAGGTGAATGAGCGAATCTTTTCGACCAACATATAAAGTATGAATGAAACCAACGTAGTATCTTCAGTTAAGGTCGTGCTTAAAGAGTTTTGAATAGAAAGATTAGACACTTTATACCACTACAGTTTTACTGGATTAATAAAGAATTTTCGAGGGTCCCGGAGCTTCATTTCAAGAATGGCTGATCAGAGCTTTTAGGACAAGTTCTAATATTTCTCAGATATTATTGGTAAGTTTTTAGGAAAGGATATTTATTGTTAAACTTGTGAATAACCATGTTTTTAGGGAGTTATATTAAATTGTTTGTTCTTGGTCGTTTCAAAGCAGCAGAACCGCTTTTATACTTTATTTTACTTTTTACTAATACATCTAAATGATTTTTGCGCAATTTATTCTTTAAATACCGTTTTTGACAAGAAAATAAATTCCCAGAAACTCTGGAAAAGAGGTATAACACTGTCGGGTATTGGAGACATCGGGTATCGGCTATTAAAGGGTGTATATTTTTCAATATTTGGTCAAAACCTGTCAAAATATTTCTAAATAGGGTCAAAATTGGAAAATCAGACAAAAAAAATGTGCACATGCACCATATTAATTACGATTTACGGCGTTTCAACAATATTGATTTTAGTGTTCGGTCACATTGGTACAGCTGCTCAGAGATATTAGTATATGGCATTGGTTTATAATTTTCAGTGTAAGTTAGAACCCGCTGGGTTTATTATAAATAATAACAATGAACTTTCATAGATTTCAGTTTTACTTCTCTGTTTTGCAAGTGAAATTATAGAGCAACAACCTCGGGTTGGTTTACCTAAGAATTTTAGAATTACTACGGGGCACTGGGGCACATCTTTATCAATATCAAGGCCTGGTCATATCTCAGTACCCTCTCACTCAGTGTGTGCTATATAATCAGCCAATTTTTGGCGAATTCTCTATGCCAGTAGAAGCTGAAACATTAGTTAAACCTTTGGTTAAACGTGGGCGTTCTTTTTCAGAAGATAATATTTTCAAAGCTTCTAACGGGGACATTATTTATTTTTTAGGAACTTGCACTGCTACATGATACAAAGAGGCAATCTACTGTCATCAGTAGGGAGCTGATAGAGTTGCTGTGCATTTCTAAAGAGGTATTCGCATGCATTTTCGATGCATTTTACTAAGTCTTATTAATAGGCTGCTTTGAGTCTCACTGACAGAGTCAGAAAACATGCAAGAATCCCCTCTGCTAAGTTTTTCCAAGGATGGAAACGTTTTAATTTTAATTTAGCTATTTCTCTATTTTTAAAAGTCTTGAATTCGATTACAGTTTCGTTAACAAGAAATTGGATTTTAATTTATAATTGTATAGTGTATTGCGAACGTTGATAAAGACTAGAATATAATTTTACAAATATGACAAAGACTTGGAAAGTTTCCATCCAATATTTTTTACCCCCCTGGTCGTTCGATTCATAAATTTGCCAATACATTAGTAGTTTGTGAAAGAGACCTTTTTTATTTGTTCACCCCCGTGTGATCTATGAATAGCTTAAATTCTAATGATGATGTGTAATTTTTGAGCGGCTTTGATTCTGGTTTTTCAAAAGCATCACTTTCATTCGATTTGGTCAGGCTTTGGTCAAGACTACTGATAGCACTTTCAAAACATTTTTTAGGATTTTATTGACATCTTTATGGCTGCTGGTGGCGTTAAGAATATCAATGATCCTGATCATGCACAATTTGTTTCGTAAGTGCAAAATACATTGTTTATCTCTGTTTGTTTACTTTGTTTTTTGTTGTTGTTATTTTGTTGTTGTTACCCTTGAAGGTTTCGGAAGGTTTTGTCCAGGGGATGGAACAGAGGCTCAGATTTCCTTCTCCCTGCAGATTTCATTGAATTATTCCATCTTTCTTTCATTCTACTGGATAGAAATCCGTTCCCTTTCCTTTTTGTGCAATTATCCCTTCTTCTGTTCGCCCCACTGTTTGTTGGGGTCGTAAGTGAATGTTACGAATAAATAGAAAATCAGATTCAACAAAGCATTTCGGGTTTCTAGGACAGGAAAGCTTCAAAAGCAAGCTTCATATGCTTAAATATTTTGAACACGTTTTATAAAATCTTATCATAAAATCCAGAAAAATCCCTTAAAATCTCGAAAACCCTTTTCTTGTAAGAACCTTCGTTCCTTTTTTAATAGAAGTGGAATGGCCCTGTTTCGCTTGACTTAACGAGCGTCACATACACCGTTTTACAGTTTCCATACTTCAAAGCGGGGGTCAAATACCTAGAAAGTGGCCTACATTTCCGACTGATGCCTAATAATTTTTCCGACAAAAGCATTTTTAATTTTTCAATCAGCAATTTTTCTGACTGACCCCCCTAAATCATTCACAATTTCTGCCACTGACCTGGGTTAGTTTGAAAAGGGATCTAGGGTAAGTTTGACACAGATTTTCAAATTTGACATTTTAGGGTCTGGATTACATTCATAAAATTCTAGCCCTCTAGCCAGCTCAGCTTCTTATTTACATACTCCAGTTACCCCTTGGAGCTTAAAAAATGCTTTACGATTTCACCAAAACGACCATGGTTCAAACAGTAAGGAGTTGATAGATGGTACATCAGTATTTGTGGTAACAGTAAACAGAGAATTATCGGCATGAATATCTTCAAGCACATCGTTTGAACTCTGACTGTCTCTCGTAAAAATGTGATATATTGACATTCACATTTGTTTTGTGTACACTGAAAATAGAAATAACAACAAGAGAATGGTGTAAAGTCACCTTAAAAAACCGATTCTTAACATGAGACCAAAGTTTGGTAAAGGCCTACATCATTTTCGCTGTTAAGTCTTAATTCGGTTAACGTCTTTGAGTTTGACCTCGTATGGTCATATTATAGGCAAAGACTTTATCAGCAAATCATCGGCACGCCGGAATTTGATGACACAGAACCCTACGAAGAACCAAGACTCAGGTGCTCGTAGGATCCTGGGTCCGCATAAGATCATGGTAAATTCCTGTAAGCTGCACCAATATGGTATTTTTAATTCGACTTTCACTTTCTTTCCCATTTTATCAGGAACCTCGAATTCTTACATGGCTGGCCAACGGAAGAGTTACCGAAAAATCCGAAGAAATGCCTTTTTCATTTTTTTAGGTATGTTTAAACAACAAATATTTAATATTCATAAAATTGATCTTCGTTTTTTTCCTTTTGTTTTAGTGAAATTAATAAACAGGTTTTAAAATAATTGAGTTATAATTTATACTTGGTGATCGTGATTAATAAAAAAGTACTTGTTGTTTGGACAGCAATAAATGTCTATTCTCCCATGCAATTGACTTGCAAGATGTATCACTCTTTGACTAACATGCCAACTCAGATTGTACACTTTACTATATCAAAATCAATCGTTTGATTATAAAATTATCAATAATTAAAAACAAAGAGATTGAAAATTATCTGAAATTAATAGAAAAAGTGCATTTAACATTTGAAACTATAATGTTTTACGTTGTTTAATCAATTGGTTTAATAGGTTTCTACCTTCCTCTAGCTTAGGATGAAAAATAGGAGCATCTTGGGTGTGGCTTAAAATATTATTTTGTTCTCGTTCCTCTGGTCAACGTAATCGAAAACAAGGCAAAACAAAGCAAAAAAATTGAAAAAAAAAATGAAAAAGAGGAAAATTTTCTCGTTTTACTTTTCTTTTTTTGCGAGCATGGGTGATATGGCCCCGCCAGGAGTGAAAGAGTTTAATGTTTAGTAAATTTATTAAACCCCAGGAGAGGAGCAGTCTTGGTTCGGGACAGCAATTATTCAGACTGGATTTATGTTGTGAAATCGGTGAGTACACGTTTATTTACTTGGCAGTCAGTAAGTTGATAATTTAAGTTTTCAGAGATCTTTATTTTACACTATCAGAGAAAACCGATTGAGATAATGACACACCCACCATCTCTAAATATATGACAAATAACAGTTATACATTTCAGGTATTTTAAGAACGATTTATATTTGTTATTCATCTATAAATGGTGTGTGTCATTATTAGTTCGACTATGATATGATCTAAGATTTAACACTAACCGTGATTACAGTATTTCTGGTGTTGTAGTTTTTTTTGTTGTTTCTTAGGGAAGCTGTCAAGTTTTGAAAAAACTAAGAAAAGTGAAATCTCAAGTGCAGGAGAATTCTCGTTTAAAAGATTTAGAAAAAGGTGAGTAAATTTTCATCATAGGCCACGTGATGCACGAGCTTCAGGAAGGAGGTATTTTTGCCCTTCGAAGATTTGTAATGCTTTTGCTTCTTTTTTTCTGATTTGATCAAGAGAATAAAATTGACCAAGGGAACAGTCATTAAATATGGCGAAGGGCCCCCTAGTCAAGTTCTACAAGACCCCCTAATTTCTCATCTATTCTCACGCTATATTTAATCGCTTGGCAGCTTGATAAAAAACACGCCATGCTATGCTTTGCAATGCTGATAAAGATGAAAGAGCAGAGATCTGAAGCCAACCCAAAGGCACGTGAGATTGTGCAGGAAAAAGACTGGGGACGATTTACTGCCACAACACATTGTTCCCTCGTCGTTAATATACATTCATCATGTAAATATCTCCATGAAAAGTTTACCAATTTTCTAAAATTTTTCTTCAGGAAATGGCAAAAGAGACTCTGAAATGTCGTTCGAAAAGCTTCACGATTTGGCGGTCGACATGGCACGCAGAAAAAGATACGAGATTCTTGATCCACACGTTTCAGCGATACACGCAGTCGCAAGTGCACAAAGCAGTGAAAGGTGGAATGATAAGTACAAAGTGCAGACTGTCAATAGTGGAACGCCAAAGGATGAAACTCGTGGCAGAAGAAGTGTGATGTTTAAAAGCAATGATAAGGATATAAATTCAATTAATAGAACAAATAGTCATTTAAGGTCACTTCAAAACTATAGATCATCCGGTCCGATTCGTCGGCGTGCAAGCGAACAAGACATCGATGATTTGAAACGAAGTAGAGATGATAGTTATGTTTCTTTACAACAAGGGAAAAATAGATTTGCTGATCACGGAGGGCCCATTCCAGCAGAAGAAGATGCACTATTGGTAATGTTTTTTTATGAATTTAAATATTTAGTAATTTATAATTTTAATTATTAAAGATATATCAAATTTATATTTTCCGTATTTCTTCAAAAATTAAGATTTTGATACTTTCTCATTCAATGTTTTAAGCCAGAAAACATTTTTTGCTTTTACTTGATCATTTGATTTTGCATACATGCTTTCTAGACCTTGAGAACTTTTAAGCTACAAAACATTTTTGCTACTATTTGATCATTTGATTTTGCATATATGCTTTCTAGACCTTGAGAAATAAATTTGTAATCTAAAAACATTTTTTGCCTTTATTTGATCATTTGATTTTGCATATATGCTTTCAAGACCTTGCGAGCCGTTACAAAACTAAGATAAATCGTGTTAATTTAAATTCTCGTCCAATCGTAGGCTTCAAGAAAAACTTACCACGTAGGTTTAGTGGAACGACATCTTTCAGAACAAATATTCATTCAGACTCCGTCTACATCGATGAGTAAGTTTTCTCGTTATTCTGCTTCAAGTTTGTCATTATTGTGCTTCAAGTTTGTCTATATTGTGCTTCAAGTTTGTCATTATTGTGCTTCAAATTTGTCATTATTGTGCTTCAAGTTTGTCATTATTGTGCTTCAAGTTTGTCATTATTGTGCTTCAAGTTTGTCATTATTGTGCTTCAAGTACAGTAACTCCTTTCTATTTAGTCTATTTAGAAATCAGAATTAAGAAACTTTTGCCTGCTTCAAATGTTGTGTTGATTTGAATTCAACACATATCAAATCAACCATAAAAGGGATCAAAATTCGCCTTGAACTTAACTTGCATTTAATTAATTTAATTCGCTACCTGGTCAAGACATGTGCATTAAGAAACACGAGTTGTTATTCTTCCCTGTGTCCATATACCCGTGATGTGTGAGTGTGTCCCTTTAACCGTGATTTTTATGTGTAAACCGCACGGGTA
>JAYJMH010018194.1:0-20535 GCA_036873815.1 Phacellophora camtschatica
CAGCGCTTTAGAATATATGTATATAGATTTTAGCGCTCTATAAGTGCATTGTTATTATTATTATTATTATTATCACAATCATTACAATGATCATCATTAAATTCATTACAATGATCATTTACAATCAACATCATTACAATAATCACAATGATTACAATGATCATAATCACAATCATCCCAATCATTACAGTGATCATCATCATAATCATTACAATGACCATAATTGCATAGATTGTATAAAATGTTATCGAAGCACAATTAATATATATAATTTTTATTTGACTGCATAAAAAATACATATCACAAATACTAATTTTTATCCTAAGGGAATGCATGAAATTATAGCTCCCGTTGTATATGTGATTTGGGAAAACTCTCAAGCTGTGAAGGAGAGTTTTGAAGATTTGCAGTATGTTTTTTATTTTAAAAATATTTTCATTATGTTATTTTAATCTTATTGACTAATGACTCAATTTGATTTTGAATTGGGTTTGTTATTTTATGATCAAATGTTATTTTGAGGCCAGGTTTTTGTCTGAAAATTAGTTCTAAGAGAGATCGTATAATACAGGCTTTACAACAGCATTATATTAATTTGAAAATTGATTCAGTCATTTTTAAGATCATCTCTTCTGATCTTAATGTCGTCTTTTCATCAAGAATAATCAACGTAAGGAAAACGAGAAGGAAGTTGGGAATGATGCTGGCATGTACAACAGAAGAGAATTTCTCCCCGTATTGTAATGAGAGTGGTTTAAATCTGAAGATTTGACCTTCTGGGACAGCCTACGTTCATTTGCCTACGTGCCTGTTTGACTCAAACAAAATTGTGAAATATTATGTATTTTGATGTCACGCCTTTGTTGAAAGATGTTGAAAGAGGCGTACATGATATTTGATCTTTTGTCTTTATTTATCTTTCAGAGAAGTCACACGAATATTGAATGATCAAACATTTGTGGAACACGACTCATTGTAAGTCTGTTGTAGTCTGCACACAATAACGTTGTAGGGTTTTAGGGCACTCCTTCGCAACGTCTCATCTGCACGAATGGGGACTCATGACATTAGTAGGGTTCTATTTTAAGCTGCAGGGTATTCATAGGGTATTTATTTAAACGATTGCATGCAAAAATCATAAAAGACTTGTTTTTAAGGAAAATTTATTTTTATTGTTGCTGTTATTCTTTAATAAAGTTTATTCTCGTGGTCTTACTGCATTGCAGAAAATGACTTACTTCATTTAAATTTTCCAACCTTACAAACTGAGAACGTTTTTTTAAATTTCGTGTGACTGTGAAAAATATCATTGGGAGCTAGGTGGAAACTTTTCCTTTCGAAGCAAAACTGTAAATCTTTTATCTGTGTATGTAACAACATTAAATTATATATTTTTTTTATTTTCTGAATTATTAATTATATTAATTTTGTGTTTATTTATCAGCTGGTTGTTTAGCCAAATCATGGACACACTAGAGCCAATGTTTGTGACTCATCGAATCTTTGCGGAGGATGATGGAAATGAGAAACAAAAAGTAATCGCTTAACACATGCTCGATACTTTGTCACTTTTAACAACATTATCCTTTTCGTATATATTATATACTACCTTTTCTGTTATATTCTACTCTACTCGACCTTTTTTAAGGTTTTTAAATGACAGACAGCGTTTTTAAATGTATGACATTTAGGTGTAATTAGTCTTGGCTAATATTCTGCATGAAAATGTTGTGAACTAATGTCAACTAAACGATAAACGGTGTAAACTAATTTTTTAAATTAATTTTTTCTAATATTTTATTCTTACTTTCTTGAAAATGAAAGAATAAAAAATTAAAATGAAAAGTATTCATACGGTTCAATTAGAATATTACAAAAATATTAATATACGGGAGGATAAGCATGGAAATTATTCTCAACCCCTTCATGGTTGAAAAGGGTAATGGTACATTGCTAAGCAAAATAAAATGTCACATTTCAGGGGGTAAATGCCACATTTTGAGTTAAGTTAATTCGTTTGTGCTACCCCCTGGAAAAGGAAAATTTTATTCGAATTTACTTGTTAAATGGAAATTAATCCGGGGTGAATAGATAATTTTTTGGATAAATAATAACGTTTTTATTAATATGTTTGTTTTGTGCAGGTTGCCGATGTTGATAATCTATTTATTGCTTCTACAAATCAACCTGTAAGTAATCGTATTTATTTTCATTAATTTCATAACAACATCAAACTATTTGTATGCATATGCAATCCATCTTTGTAACTAAGGCTGCCATTATGAAAACTGTGCAAGCAAAGTTTAGCTAATGCATCTATTTCAATGTTTATTATTTTTTTAGACATCAGCTATATCGAAAAAGCTCACGAGAATACAAAATTACATGTTAAAGAGATATGACCACGAGTTATTTTCCCGCCTTCAAGAATTGGACATTGCTCCACAGCTTTACGGAATGTAAGTTTCAACTTAAGCCGGACATAAGCATTATAGCAATTCAATATGTTTCAAAATTTCTTGTACTGACGAAATTTTGAAAGTTATTGATTGTTAAATTTTGTTATAATCACTTTTTTATTTTTATGTATTATAAAAGCTCTACTAAACACATTAAGTTTAAATTTTACCACCTTTTTGTACTCTAAGGTGCACAATTGTGTACTTTTCTCGTTTTTTCTCAAAACGGCGTCCAATGGGCAAACTTAAGAGTTTGGGGATATCATCCAGGGATCTGCGATCATGTTTACCTGTACATAACTGGAAATTTGTGAATTGCCTAAATTTGTGAGTTTTTAAGTCAGTTTAAACGAACACACTATTCATTTACTGTCAATGTTTTGTCATTAAAACAATCTGCCTGCTCCTATACGAACTTCGGAGTTCCAGTGCAACTTGTCAAATTTTAAACTCCCTACCCTCCTTAAAGGCAAATAATTTGTTTTATCGTTAAAACATGGTCTGGAAATAAATTATGTTTCTTCATATTAACTTGAAAGCTCACGGGTTAGAGTAATTTTAATTCCAAGTTTTGGAATTATCAAATTCACGCCTCCCAAAAATTTGATAAATTCTTATAATTGCGGGTTTGACTTTGCAAGGTGAATTTTGAAATTAATTCTGTTATATTTGCAGACGTTGGATCCGCTTGCTTTTTGGTCGTGAATTTCCTCTTGTAAGCTTGTTATATCTTTGGGATGCAATGTTTGCTGATGGAATTAGTTTGGATCTTGCTGATTATATTTTCATTGCTATGCTCATTCACATGCGTGGGTTCTGTGAGTATTTTATCAAACTAATTCATCTAAACCAAAATGATTTGTTGATTTACTTTTCTTGCTAAGGCATAGCCACCATTCTGGAAATTTAAAAAAAATAATTGAGAAATTACATTTATGATTGCAGAATTGAATTGTTTAATTTAGAAACCAATAGTTGAATTTCTGCATACTTTTTTGTCAAAGTTATACCAAAGACGAGGAAAGCTCTCGCAAAAATTTGTTACTCAAAGCTCTTCAAAAATTTCAAATCTTTCAATTTCTATACTTTTGACGAATATGGAGATGATCATGTCTCAAAGTTATGATAAATTTCCTTAATGACAGCCTTATCTAGAAATAGTGGATTTTTCCTTACCGAGGCTGAAGATAACTTAACATTTTTTTTATTTCTTTTAACAAATATAAACCCTCATTTACTTTTGTTATTTTTAGTGCTTCAAAATGATTTCTCGTCTAGTCTAAAACAGCTGATGAAGTATCCATCTGTAGATTCAAAAATTATTTTGCGAAAAGCTTTGTCGCTTAGAATATCAAAAGTAAGTATTTTGACTTCCTATGCCAATGTCTAATTTGTAGTACTACCTATGTACAAATTTATATGTCTTCTTGTAGACATTTTTGCTCGCTTTTTACGCTGCATATCTTAAGCCACATTTTATTGATTATTTTATGGACGATTAAATAGTTCAAGCTTTTTAACTTAGATACTTTCTTAATGTCTATTGAGTTTGCCTTGTTTTTAATAGTGCAAATGGGCAAAGCATCCACATTTTATTTCTTTTTTATGGACGATTAAATCATCCTAGCTTTTCAACTCAGATACTTTCTAAATATTTACTGAGTTTCCTTGTTCTCCTAATAGCCTCAACGAGCAAAGCAGACAGTTAGACCTTCACATGCAAAAGGAAAGGATAGAAACACATCTTTACGACGTAATCTCGGCGAATCGTTAACTCAAGAACAGAAGGTATGTATCCAAAATATTTAATTGTTTCCATGATTCAAAATTTTATTGATTATTAATATATTTTTGTAAAAGTTTGCAAACACTGCCATGAAGACAAAACCAAACTACATCGACTATTCATGATGAAAATAATATTTCATTGAGAGTAATTTGTTAATAATAGTCATGTCATTTTCTCTAGTTTGCCCATGCTCTTGGCTCTAGTCGAACTAGGCCGACCAAAAAACTGGGACAAAATATCAAATCAGGCCTTAAACCTTCTCAGTGGTACGCAGATATGGCAACTGATCACGAAGACAAGAAGGTACAAGAATCGGTAGTTGATGGAAAAAGAGAGGCTTTTAATCAAGATACCAAACGGACTTTATCGTTTACCAGTGATGGTGAGTTGACATTTTTTAAATATATCCTCAAAAAACATTGACCAAACACAATAAACGATACCACACGGGAAGTACAACATTTATGTATCAATTATCATTCCTATCATTTCCCAAACACATAAACTACAAAATACGTCTTTTTGCATAAGTGCTTGTGTACAGAGTCAAAAACTACGAAATAAAGTACGCAAAGGAAAGAGGCCTCCAAGTGTACAGTCTGTTTCTTTTAAAACGGTGGGTTTTAATAATAAAAGAGATGCTTAGTTTTTACTGAAACGATATTAATTTCCAGTCTATGTTTTGACATTAAAAACATATATACTTGCTTTAACGACAACTCGGGAACTTAAAATTCAAAAGAATGGCTAATGAAACTCCCAATTCGATATGGGAGCAAACATGTTCTTTCAATGCCAAAACATTCACTAGAAATGGATAGCGTTTCTTTAAACTGACTTGAAAACTCATGAATATGAGCAATTTTGATTTCCAGTTTTGTACATGTAAACATCATTGGAGATGGATGAAAGATATCCCAAACTCTACGTTTGCCCTTGGGACACCGTTTTGAGTACAATTTGAAAGTTGTAGTCTCGTAGATTTCAAGCTACAGCCCTGCAAACAGAGATTTTTTTGGGTCACCCGGTATTTTGTTGATAAAAATATTCAATTGTCTTCTTAACTTTATTTTAACATTCAATTGACGTTGCTTTGATCATCCTTTGTAAAAATTTTCAAGAAATCTTTACTAAACCTAATTTTGTATGCAGCATGAAGCTGTAGAGATTTCTTCAAAGTCTTCTCTGATAATTTTATTTTTTTATTTTGGCAGACGTTGGCTCAGAAAGAAGCGATACCAAACGTATGGATAAAACACCACGCCCGCAGCCTGTAAAATCGAATGTAGTATCACAGATATCAAATGTAATTGGAAAACACACTGCAGGAATTTCAAGTGAAATTTCAAAGTTTGCCGCGAGAAATAAAAACCGACCAAAAGTCGCTACTGTTTCTCAGCTCGAAGAGGTTTGCTTTGTGGAAAATATAGTTATGACGATTTTTGCATCAATTTTAAAACTATTTTTTCGTTATCATTTAACTTTTTGGTTTTTTATTTCAATATAAGCACATTATAATGTTGATTTTAAACTGTTAATTTAAGACTTGCTTCAAGTCTATTTTGCCAAAGAAAAGTTTACCTGCGGAGGAAATATACACTGCACTGCGTAGGACATGTATCTGAGGAGGAAATGCTTCCTTTTTTTAACGAAATAGGCTTGAAGCCTAAGTCTAAAACCGTGTTGGCTAATCCTTAAGTTAGCTACTGAAAACAAACTGCGGATATAGTTGACACAACATTAATAATGCACGTGTTGTTTTGTTAGAAACCAACTTGTGCAACCATTTTTATATTTTTCTGAGCATAATTTTTACTGAAAATCGATTTAAAATTTATAGAAGCTTTCATTTTAACACATAAAGAATATCTTAAACATTTTTCTGCCTAAAAAATATTTATTCAGTAAATAGGTTTTTTTGTGGCTCACTTGCAATTATACTAATGCTTAAATTTAATATAAGGAATCATTGCATTGTTTTTATGTAGGACCACGAAAGGTTGCAGAAACACGTATCTCAACTTCAGTCTGAATTTGAAAGACTGCAATCATTGTGTTTATTTTGTGCTGGTAAAATGGATTCTTATCTTGGTAGGATAGATTTCCAAACTTTACTATTTTTTTTAGTTTGATTATAAAATTATGATTTTAAAACTATTTTATAATTTAAAATTAAGATTTTAAAATTTTTGGTTTTCAATACCAAATAAACGATAGAAAGTATTCCTAGTCTATCAAGGTGTATATAGTACCACACGTATATGTTTCGTGATATTTCAATCTATTGGAAATTTACTTTAAAATATGCTCTCAAGAAGAAGATTGTTTTCAACTTGTCTTGTTTTTCGAAAAGCAATATGGATCTTCTTTAGATTATATTTACTGGAATTACTTGTTGAAAACATTTATAAACATTTTTCTAAATGCATTTTTAAAATTTGATCAACTGAAATTAAATTAGGAAATGTTCAATAAGAAATAAAACATTTGTAATACATTTCTCTTACTTTCGTCTTTTACAAATTTCAAGGTTTTATTGATACAAATCTTAGCCAAGAATTGCCAACAAAAGAAGTTTCTAATGCGTGCATTGATGGCTTAAAACGGGTGAGTGAATTTTCTCTTTCTCCAAGGTCAATAGAGCACTTTATTTCTCCTTTATATCACTTTAGATTTTACATGAAAATACTTGCTATGCAAATACCATGTAAATATATGCCATTTAGGTTTAGCTGCATGTTTGAAGGTCGAGTGGCCAAGTGATTAAGGCGCTGTGTCTATCCTTTCGAGGTCGGTAAATCAGTCGGTAATTCATTCGGTAAATCAATCGGTAAATCATTTGGTAAATCAATTGTTAAATCAATCGGTAAATCAATCGGTAAATCAATTGGTAAATCAATCGGTAAATCAATTGGTAAATCAATCGGTAAATCATTCGGCAAATCAATTAGGTAAAATTTGGTGTGGTAAGAGGTTATCAAACCAGGGAATAATGGAGTGGCACCGCCCCCCCCGACCCACCTTATGTAGCAGTAAACGAAAAAGGAGCCTTCGGGCTGTGCCTTCGCTCTAGTGGTCAGCGTACTTACTTACTACTCATGTTTGACTTATATTGAATTTAACGTGATTTGTTTCAAATTAGTCCGTTTACCCCGGGAAAGGCCATACAACCCAATGACTAACAACGTAAAACACCATATTTTCAGGAGGTTAATACAGACATAAACTTTTCAGATATTTAAACGCAAGTTTGTTTCTTGAAATAAGTTTGTTCGAAAATGCTACCCTTGCAATATAAAATTTGCATAGGATTTGCCTGGTTAGCAGAAGCATTTTGCATGCTTTTTAAAGAAATGAGATGATTCTACTCTACTGCAACATTATGAGGTCTTGATTTTAATTACAGGTACAAGGAATCTTGAACAGAACAACTGATCCCGAAATTTCTACTGAACCATACGAAAAGACATTTTCTTCAGTTGACAGAAAACTATCCATTTCCTTCATCGATCCGCCCATAAGATCGACAGACGACGCATATTCGATTAAAATGCTTATGCCTGACGAAGACCATTTTGCAAAAAGTGGAGCAATGCTTGTGATTTCTGATTCTCCATCTGAACAGACAGACATTTCTCCAGAATTACGTTCTGATGATCTCCGTTCAGACGATTTGCCTCGAAAGTTGCCGGTTGATTCTCGTAGTATTCCACAGGACTCTCAGTGTGATGAAATTGATTATATTGGCTATGCAGTTAAGACTACTACAACTAGTCCTGGTTCATCTAATGACAACTCAGATACAAATTTATCAGAAAGTAAGTCTGGGTCTGAGTCTTCTCTATCACCCACCCCAGAACCATGGAGTTATTTGAAACCTATCGATTCTCCTGGTGATTTTGAAAAAGAGCTTCTGTCTATAAAAGGTAAATATGGTGGAAAACCCAACGATACGTCCACTGCAGCTTTTGAAATTGGAACTGCATTAGAAGATGTCCCTCATCATGGGAGTAGTTTTATACCAATGTGTTCAGATTCTGAAGAATTAACTGCTTCAAGAGATCCGTTATCTGAACTGGAAAAGCATCTTAACTGAATTTGAAATTTTGTTGTTTAGAAAATAGAATAATTTCAAACCAAATATTTTCTCAATTTCAGATAAAGCAATGGGTTGAACCTTTGTGCCTTTGCATGTGAAGAAAACAGGAGTCATCCTGAGGCTACCCGTTTATCAAAACGGGCAGTTCTAGACCTACTTTGGGCAGTTCTACTTACAAACATTGGCACTTCTAAACCTGTAGTTAATTATTGCCACAAATTGGGACGGGGTGAATGCAAATCAAACAAGCCATAATTTACTTTAATCGTTTCTTAATCTAATAAAAAAATCTTTTACTAAATATTGATCAAATTTGTGATTTAATTTCTTCTTTGTCATCTTCTTCATCACAGAAAGTTACTGCCAGTTCCGTATGCTTTTTTGCAATTTACAACCTGATGTAGACTTTTATAGATTATCAATGAGCAATGAGAAGCAAATGTTTTATGGTTGTTTTAAACCAATCTGAAGGGCGTCACCAATAATTTCCGAGACTATCACCAGACCCCTGCTGGCAGTTCTGAATTTCTTTTATTATGAACCCTGTAACGTTTGATGTTTGATACAAAGATACGTGCGAAAAAGTAGATAATAAAAATAAGATGACAGAACTGCCGCATAAAACGATAAATTCAACGCTACGCTCTTTCCTTTCTATAAGAGCCGGATAATTTTTGCTGAGGCTCGGTGTTCTAAAATTTCTAAGAAATTGAGGCTGAAATATTCTTAAATTGTTCTTATTTTTGCACGGATGATTCTTCCGTAATTTTATCTCAATTGACGATGTGACCAGTTTTTCCTGACATTGTGTGTGATGATATGGCCAGTTGCTAATATTTTTCCCTGACATACATGGTTACTTAGGTCCTCCTAGGGAGGATCTATGTTCCCTAGTTCCGTGATAAATGTACACGGAGATCCCCTTGGTTATTAAAAAGCTCCCTAAAATTATATCCGGAACATTCCCCAAAACCCAAAAAACGCTTTCAATTTTCCCTTCATCCCTATTAAAAATATAGAATGTTCCCCTGTTCCCATAAACAAAAAGGTTTCCTTGTTCCCTAGAACCCCCGAGAGGGCTTCGTTTCTTCTGAGCAAGATTAGCATCATTTTAAAATGTTCACAAATTTGAATTAAAGGTGCATGTAGAGTTTTAATTGGTATAAGTTTTATAAATTTACATGTAATAATGAATTCCAAAATTTAGCTGGGCAGACATACGGACATTTGTGTCACATGATGAACATTTGGATTGCATTTAAAATTTGAACCATCAGTATAATTTATTTTGCCTGTTTGGGCAAGCATTGCTTAACTTCCCAGAAAATACGTGTTGGAACACGTTCCATGAATCAAGTAACCACGTATATGAGAACTTCGGTATCGGAAGAAATTATTTAGAAAGGTTCTTATTTCTGTGGTCTAAGGTTATGCCAGGTTGACTTCCTCTTTCGCAAGTCTTGAGGGAAGAAATTGTTTCACGTAACAGTTTTTTTTTATATAGGCGGGGGTAAAATTTGAAATAGCAGGCATTTGAAATAGCAAAATTTATTGATTAGTACAATTTATTTTATTAGTTTGGTCAGTAAGCATGTTGAATTATTAATAAATAATGTTTTAGAATATTCTCGATACTGTTAATTCAACTGACTTGTAACGTTTTAGTATTTGGATTAAATGTTGATTTTTTATAAAAATGATTACTTTTTTATTAATTAGATCTTGCGTTTGAACTCACGAAACATTTACTTCATTATTTTGTAATTTTATTAATGATTTATTATAGCAAATTATTGGTACTGCAAATTATGATTTAGCTATCGCAAATTATTGCTTCATACAAACATTTTTTACTTGTAACAAGCTGAACATATTATTCCAGTGCCTTCGGTGCTAATTTGGCTCCACTTTTCAAGACAATGGTTGTTTATTCCAGTGCCTTTGCTCTCTATAGTTAAAAAATAAAACCATGAGCCCCTCCTCCCAATCTTCTCCAGGCTCAGACGGCACTGCATCGTTAGGAATAGTTTTTGTGAAGCAATTGTTTACGAATAAAGTGGCCTATGCGTTGTATCACAATTGTAATTTTATATGTTTGTACAGAAACATTTTAGTTGTTTTATGTCTTTCAATTGTTTAAGTTTTTGTGTTTTTATTTATCCCAAGAACGCTTAGCTTGATATTTAATTGGTCTCAGATATTTCAACAAGTCAAAATAATTTTTTGTCGGTTTTAGCGCTGTTGCATGTCCCAAAAAATGTATACACGTTTTAGCCTCGTTTCCTAACGTCAACTCAAACCGCGATCGAGTGAGAGTACTAGACGCCATGGCAGCATTTCCGTCGAGCCCAGGCCTCTTAATCGAAGATGACGTCAGAGTACCAGACTGTACGTGTTTGCAAACATGCTGTGGAGGGGCTATTGTTTTGATATTGCTTTTTTATTTGCTTTTGATAAAGAAAGCTTTTATTTAAATTTTGATAGCTCACTTGGAAATATCTACTGAATAGTAACAGAGTTATACACAATTAAAAATCAAAATTTAGAGCTTACGCAAAATCAGATTTATGTTTTTAGCGTTGTCGAGTTGTTTATCGATGTCTTGTTATGTTTTATTGTCGAGTTGTCTTGCCCTCCTCTGATCCTATATAAATAGGAGTATTATTCAATGAAGCCTGACCATTGTTTGATAAAAACTTATTCAACTTTCATTGTTATGTCTCTCTCGCTCTACAAAACATAGAATGTGAAGATTTGAATAAGACCAGGAATACCATCTAAGCCAGGCATTTTAATTTCTTTGATCACTGTTTTCAAGCAAGCAAGTTTCACCACATGTAACGTTGAGTTCAAACTGCAACAGAGTCACGATCCATCCACTTTGCCCATCAGTTCAAAAATTTTTCACTATGTAAGTTGTGTTGTTTTGTGTTACAGAGTTAATTGCATGCTGTTCAGAATCTTCAGCCAATGATTGATCAGCAATAACTAAAATTTTGCCACAATAATTGCTAACCAAAACATGGATCAATGCAAACACTTTTGCAGAAGATATAAATCATCGTAATATTTGATGAATGGCGAAATGAAACATGAGGTCAGACAAAAAATGACAATGGTACTCATAAAATAATTAATTAATGCTAGTGTTTATTGTTTATTCCATAAACAACGTTAACTCATGGTAAAGTTATGTGTAACCTAATACTCTATTTTCTTGTCTACAGGACTGCCGTGGGATGACGTATCGAATCTTCTTCTGCTGTATGTAATGCTCACAATGAGCAAATGAGATATTCTCCTTCAACCCTTCAAGGCAAAACGAAATTGTGCATGTTCCTTTATCAATGTTTGTTTTGTTTCCTTTTCTCATTTGATCGAAATAGAGCGATGCTTTGACTATAAATCGATTATGATTCTGAGTGGCAATTTGTTTCATATTTACATATTCAGTACCGTTGGAAGTGGGGAGGGGGGGGCTGTAGCCCCCAATAATTTCAAAAACAACTGTGATTAAAAATAATTGATTAATTAAACCTTTATCCTCTATTGTTCAGAGAAAAATAATCTCCGCAATCTGGAACAGCTTCCGACGGCACTATAATTACAGTTTTGGCAAAAATTTACTAAAAGGCATTTAATTTACATTTAAAAAACCAAAACATGCCAAGTAAGATATGCTGCTGCTTCGCTATTGTTAACATCTGGAATTCCCGTAGAATGTATAATGTGAAGGTATAACCAAAGAATCATAAGCATTTTAAAAAATGTTCAAAATGACAATACACTAACCAGTAATCATTAATAAATTATCAGACTTTTCCATTGTAATTTGAATGGTGCACTAACTTGAATACCGAACCGCAAACAGAATTGCGTATGATTAATATTTTATTTAACTCATAGGTTTGTTATATTCTGCATTGCACCATGCTATAAAGGTTGGCGTTTCCTTACGTATCTGGTAATTTTCAACTCGTTTTCAATTGTACATGAACATGATACTGTTATTTCTGATGTTCTGACAGACAGGAAGGAAAAATATTTCAAAGATTGGCCTTATCCTGCGATTGGGTTTTGCTTCTCAAGTCTTGTCGACTAAGAAAGAATAACTGCGAGAGCATTTTTGAAAATTCTCATTACGGTGAGCTTGCTGAGTAAATAAACATGGCTCAACTTCTTAGCTTATTCTTTTGGAGAGCAATTCTGGCTGAGTTTCTTGGCACTGCAGTTTATGTTGCCGTTGTTCTAGGCGTGGCGTTGTCATGGGATCCTAATAATGGCAACGATCAACTGAAAATTGCAATTTGTTTTGGACTAACACTTGCTGTAATTTCATATACATTTGGGCCATCGAGTGGGGGACATGTAAACCCAGCTATTACAATCAGCTGTGCAATAAATAAAAGAATATCGTTTCTCAAAGCGGTTGGATATTTGATAGTACAGTGCGGAGGAGGTATAAAGTTTCAATTTTCAATTCTCATATTTAAATTTGTTTATCCCCTTAGCCTGGGCGGCGTTGAGGCAACGCGTACGCTATATTTGCATCAATAAACACCCAAATTGACCTGTACTTAGATAATATTTTGGCTTTACATAATTAATCAGCTTTGTTTTTTAACTGTGAATCAAAACAGTCCGAAATGGAGACAAGTAACATCGGAATGGAGAGAAAAATCGTCGGAAATTAAAGGGAAAAATAAAAGCAGTGTCATTCCAATTTTTTTATTCCAAGCATATACCGGGGATGACAACAAAAAAACCGTTAGATGTTGGTCTCTTTATATCTTGGTTAAACAGTGAGCAATTTGAAAATTTTAAAGATATTGCGAGTAAAGAAATGGTGAACTTAGATTAGAAAATTTATTTGAATAGAATCGGTCATTCCATTTTTAAGCCAGAAGTGATTTTGTTAGAAGCGAAAAACCAAAAATGAAAAACTATGGAGAAACTGGTCCGCTTTTTATTCGTTCATCATTACATTACAGTGAGCATGTGCTGTTGTCCCACTGGAAGAGAACAACGTAAGGTAAAACCTGGACCATTCTCTCATGGACCTTTTTTATAATGACTACTTTTTAAATAATCACTCAAAACAATGGGAAAGAATGGTAAAATTAATTAAAAACAATTATGAACTGATTTGACATCATATAAACGTAGAAATAGAAAAGGCGGATGGTTCTTCTCATCGAAGACCGAAGACCATCACCAGGGAACCCTGCATTTGCGGGACATTTGCACACATCTGCGGGACATTTGCACACATCTGCGGGACATTTGCACACATGTTGAAATGACTCGGTGACATGTAGCCTGCCGCGGGCTAGGTGATATGGTACAAAGCCATCTGGTAAAATTTGTCTTCCTTTCCACTCGTTGTGTATGCTTTTCTAGGCCCAGGATGTTTTTTCCACCGGGAATTTCACCGTGGCAACACGCGCTGGGGGTGTATTTGCTAAACTTAGACTAACTTTTGAACTTCTTTCTCGTAGCTGTTACTGGGACTGCCATCATCCACGCTTTGACTCCCGAGAAACGGAGAGATAATCTTGGTATATTGAGTTTACAAAATAATACCACATATTTACAAGGATTTGGAATGGAAGTCATTCTTGGTTTTATGATCAGTTTCGTTTATCTTTCTGGCACGGATCCTGAAAGAAACGACAGCAGCTTTGGTCCGGGTTTTGCATATGGATCTGCCAACATAGCTGGTCATCTGATCGCTGTATGTTTTCATTTTTATTTTATTTATTTATTTTTATTTCTGTTTTTAGTTTTAAAAGTTTACGCAGAGAACTTTTACAAAGATCTATTGCGTTCATTTCGTTTGATTATTGAATTTATACAGACTCAACAGTTGGTTGATTCCGTTGTAGAAGTAAAGTATGTCCACCCGCCATCATTTTTAGCATTTTTATAGTAGTTCTGTATCACACTTGAATGTTTGAAATGTGTATTGCATAAAGCAAAGTTTTGGTACAATTTTCTATCGTTTTGGTTTTAGTTGCCATATACTTCGTGTGGAATGAATCCTGCTCGTGCGCTTGGACCAGCTATCCTAAAAAATCATTGGCCTAGTTATCATTGGGTAAGTTTCAATACAATTAGCTCATTTAAAATTTATTTAGTTTTTATTTATTTTCGATTTATTTAATGTTGCTGTAACAATAGCACTACAGCTAATTAATACTAACTAACATCTACTGCATAACTGTTGCTTTTCGGTGTTGTTCTTGTCGCTTTGGCGTGGGGGTAAAGCCAAGGTACCGACTTCGATTGTTTTACCTGGATTATGTTAATATATGCAACATCATCACAATAAGACAATCAACATTTAAATTAGCCTATGCGAATGTAGCGCTTCATTTTTTCATTCCCCTTTTAGTAATTTGAAGTTATTTGATGTCGAATGTTGAAGTTATTAGGGGCATTTTCCCTTCCTCTTTGTCATTTATAAGATTTCGAAAATTTGTTAATATAACTATATTTTTTTCTGTAAACATGAATACTTATCGTTTCTGTTTTTTAGATTTACTGGGCCGGTCCGATTGCTGGAGCTGTAGTTGCCGGTATCTTGTACGCATTGATATTTTCAGTACCAGAAGATTCATTCACTGCATCAGCTGATTTTAAGAATACCAACGATTACATAATTGAAAGACCCGCTGGTCTTGATGCAGAAAAATACGGTGGCACAACAAATGGTGCATTTGGAAACACAAGCGTATAGGGGAGTAGAAACACATAAGTTTGATATAATCAGATATGAGACTTCAACCTACGCTACAGGAATATTTGAAATAAAAGATATGAACTTGCATACTTGTTCCACTTTAAAGGGAAGAGCAATTTTATGATAGGGCAGAAGGAACTGGAGGCTTTAGGCAAATTCGTTTTTGGACCAAATTAAACATTTTATAATTATTTGATTGCAAATTTCAGTTTTTTTTTAGTATTGTTCACTGTATTAGTAAATGTCATTTGCATTACAGTAGTGGATATCAGATGATCTTGTGTTTTCCATACGACGAATGGAATTTATGGAATGTAAATTTTCATGTTCTTTATGCTTTTATCCGGGAGTGGGAGCACTACCCAGAGGCGGATCTAGCCCCAAATCTGACTTATGCTCTCCAGCACCGAAGGCGCAAAAATGGGAGGTCTGGGGGGCAACGCCCTAATAAATTTTTTATTAGCCACGCCCTTTTATTTCATAATATTGACCACGCCCATAACGGTATCTTATTCTGTTTCCAGAAAAGGAGTTTGTTGGTGTGAAGTATTCCTGTAATCAATATGGTATCATTGTCACCATTGTGAATTTGATAAAGAAGTAAAAAAATGCATGCACCTACATTAAATTTATATCCAAAATCGATTTTGTTGATAATATTGTAACTATTCACTGCCGGTAAAAACATGATAATGACAAAGTACAGTAAGCTATTAATTCAGACCATGTTCAGTCCAACATCTTGTGACTCACTGATGTCTCAATTCGCTTGTTGCAAAAGTGCAAGCGTATTTTTGATTTGCTTCGACTTCACAAAGCTTTTAGTTCTCTTCAACTTTTCACAGCAAAACTGTACAAAAAGATTCTTTAGTCAAGAGAATTAACATAAAAATAGTTAATTTCATTAGTTATAGCCCAGTTATAGCATGAGTGTGCGATGATTAGCTAGCTTAATAACTTCTACCAATTTGCTGAGCTTGATATTGTCGGCAATGTCACGCTCATTACAGTCGAACCTCTAATAGCGACCACCTCCGAATAGCGGCCACCTGCCGATAACGGCCACTAACTTTCAATCCCAAACGCTTTCCCGTACTATTTCATATATAGCGAACCTCCGAATAGCGGCCACATCCCAATAACATTTGGCAGCCACCTGGCTCAGTACCAAATGAAAAAAGTTTACAAATTTTCCCTCTAAAAGCGGCAAATTTATTCCTCAAGAGGATAGTAGAAAAAAAGGAAATTAAAATAGTATAGGCCTATGCATTTGTCACTTTATAGCTTCAAAGATGGGACTAGGAGACCCAACATTTTTCTCTTCGAATTTAGACGAATTACAAAATCGATCCTGGCGATAACACTGTATTTGTATACCTTCGTATATCTATTTGTTTACCTTTGCTGTTTTTGATGTCTATGGTTTTTTGTTTGATCATTTTAATTTTCGAAATCAACCGCATCTAAGAATTCTAACTTTCATCAATATCCACGCATTTTAATTAAAAAAAGCAAATATTATTTCCTCGGGGGGGGGGGCATTTTACTTTATTTGGTAGCGTTTTTTTCACCCATCTATAGGTAATTGCGTTTTTTTGAAAACCCATCTATAGGTAATAAAAATAGGCTAAATTTTGAACCGTAAGGTTATATTTCAAAAAATGAACCTGATCTCAGGTGAATTTATTGAAAAACACACCCATTCTCAGGTAAAAGTTTTCAAAAAACATACCCATACTTGGGTAAAATGAAGGAAAAAAGGCACCCATTCCGCCCGCACATCCCCACTACCCTAATTTTTAAGAGTACCCCCCCGGGTTATTTCTCGGGAATTATGATTGCGTAGGCATTTTTTTGACAGTCTCAGGAGAGAGTTCCGTGTGACAAAACGCGGAATTTCGAGAGGAATTACGTAACCTGTTAACACCAACGTTCTTGGATGCATTCAGATCGCATTTTGATTGATGACATAAAAAGGCTTCGCTTTTACCAGTACAGTAAGAATCAAAGATCAAAGGTTTTTCGCGAAATAAGGTTCGTATTTTATGTCTCTAACTATTTTATTATTGTTAGATGTAAATTTATTGGAAATAATTAATTTTGATGATCACAAAAAAATTTAGGCCTAGTTTTTATTTATTTACCGGGTGTGTCCAAAAAAGGCTACGGATTTGATCGAGTCTAACGATAAAAATCTTACCTAAAATGATACGAAATGTTTTTACTGTTACTCATCGATTGTTAACTTAATCAAAAATACCTTGTTTGACAAAATTACATGCCTACGCAATCATAATTCTAAAAAAGTCTACAGAACCAAGAAATTCCAAACCTTACTGTGTTTTGATGAAGGAAACATTTTTGAATTTGAAAAACGCAAAATTCTGTGCTTACAATATGGCCTATCATTTTCTTTGAAAATTCTTTTTAACTTTCCTTCAAGGTTTAACTTTTTGTTTGATTCAATTAGACCACAGAAAAGTTAGGTACCAGCATGTATTGCTTTTTAAAGAGGTTTTGCTTTTTAAAGAGGTTTTCTAGGACTTGGGGTAAAGTGTTTTCAAAGAAATAAAAGTCCATATCATGGTAAATACAAATTCTGATTAAGGGTTCTTTCTCAGATAATTTTGTCCCTGATTGTAGATGTCATTGAAATCCCATTATGATGTGGCATTAGTATTTCTAAATTTTCCCATTCAATCAAATTTGGACGAAAGATTTAAATTTTTTGTTTGTTTGGAGGGAGGGAGGGAGAGGATTTTCAAAGAAAATGATATACTATATTATTGCAAATGATTGTGCAAACATTTAATCTTGTATACTGTAATAATTCAATGAAGCCCCTGGTGGAACTTATTCAAAATTTGACCTTTTTTAGGGGGCTGTTTTGAGAGAGGGGCTTATTCAAGAGGGGGGCTTATTTAAAAGTCGGCTTCCCTGAGAGTATTATCTAAAAAAGATGCATTATCTGATATGAAATCAAACATGTGTATGTTTGTATGAAAAATAATTCTGGAAAGTTTGTAATCAATGTCTGTATTTTTTACTGAATCTGACAAAATATCAGAAGGGGGCTTATTTGATTTATGTTTTGACAAAATAAGGGAGCTTATTTAAGAGGGGGATTATTAAAAATTCACCTTCAAGAGGGGGGCTTATTTGAGAGAAGGGCTTAATCAAAGTATTCCTGCAACCTCTGCAACAAGTATCCAAAACTAGGAAGCTAATTGTATTCAATTGAAGCTGGTAAAACTTTTTCATAAATCTTATCAGTTTCTACATGAATGAAAATAACAATATGAGAGCTACATTTAAACCCTTTACCAATTGTTCTTGTAAAGTTTTCGCAGTATAGTGGGAGTGTCGTTGTTTCTATCAGTACTCCCCAGACTCCCACAAAAGTTGTATTTGTTCATTTTTTAGTATTTTGGTAAGATATATTATATATTACAGCCTTCCAGCCTTAATATAATATTCTGCCATATTATTGCAAAAACAAAATTCAAATTGAGTGTTATCTATCTGTTTCAGATAATTTTGTCCACAATTGTAGATGTCATTGAAATCATGATGTGGCATTTGTCTTTTTGAGTCTTTGGATGTGGACTAAGAATTTAAAATCATACCTTTTGGTGGCATTTTATAGTTTTATCTCTTTTGACAAACATTAAAATTGAGAATTTAAACAATCAAAATTTAATTGACCAAAAGAATTTAGGTAATTTTTGTTCAAGATTTTTTCTAGAATCATACAGTGCCCCCTCTCAAGTCAAAATTTAAAGCAAATTAGGTAAATCTAACCCTTTTCTTGTGGAAGATTTGCTTGACAAACTGAAAAACACACTTTGTGCAGGGCTTTTAGTGTGATGTGCGCCCTGAGCACCCAGACACACGCCCCACTAACTTCCGGGGAGCGATCAATCCCGCATGCAAACCTGATATGTCAAAGTCTTTATCTTAAAAATTTTATTTGTTAATAACTAATCTGGATTCAATAATTATAAACACTTCACTCACACTTAACACACACTCAAGTGACATATCTTAACAGAATGCATTCAAACACAAAATCAAAAACCACTTCATGCAAAGTCTATTTAAAAGAGAAGAAAATATATGCATTTACCACTAAAGTTATCTAACTGCATTTTGGCCAATTTTTTACTATAAATATAAATATATTACATATTTCATTTATATAAGTTTGTGTCTTTTATTTTCATGACATACTTATAGTGCTATCCCTGCCACTCTAGCAGAGATACATAATTTTTAAAATTATATTCTATGAATTTTTATTTTTATTAGTTTAAGTATTATTTTTAACTCAAAATTGTAAATATTCCTATTTTTAACTTCAGCCATTTCATAATTGTAAATTTTTTATTTAAAGTGGCAATAAACACTTACTTACTAACTTACTTATCTTCAATGAGCTAAATCATTTCACAACAAATTCATTATTCCCTGTTTTTGAATGGACATCACTAATCATGAGAAATACCGGGCTGAGAAGCTGTACTGGTAAAATTTTTTAAACACTTGCATTTTCAGTGGAATTGGGCCGTTAAGGCGAAAGTGTATTTTTATTGTATAAAAGCCTCCAAAGGCATAATGCCTTTAATAAATACAAAAAACAAACTTACCTTGCGTCATGCACAAAATAGTATGCAGACGTCCAGCACTTTTTGCAACACACTTTAACAATGTTTTTGAGAACGGTATGGGTGAAAATTTTGAAAAAATTCTTAATCAAATAATAAGCGGGTCGGGATAAGTGCAAGATTGAAAATAAAAAATATAATACAGATATATGTTTAATCGATTCTCAACAACACTGGGTAGGGGCTACTGATAAATTCGTTGGGGACACCTTTGATTCGATTTTATGTTTTTTTCCTATTCCGTTATAAATTTTAGTTTTTCTGCAGTTTGTTACGTTGTTTTGTCATTTCCTGTAGTTTGTTTCCTTGCTTCAGTCTTTCAAGCCTCTATTCTCGCTCACGTCTCCAGAGAAATGTTGTGTTTGCTGGTTGAAAGATGGACAGAGGGGAAAAACTGCAAAAATGACGAAGCACAGGGAAACAAACTTTTAAAAAGACAAAAAACACAACCTTGTCCCCAGAATTTTGTGTATGCTTATGCTGCGCGACAAAGCCCTAGGTACCCTCGACCCCTTCCTGCAGTTTCATTGATCGATAATGAAATCAATCATATTGCGATCCAATAATGAAAAGTAAAAGACATATTGCCTACCTTTGAGAGCCGCTGGGGAGGGGGGGTTCTGGAGGCAAAGCCCCAAAAAATATTTGAGCCACGCCCTTTACTTTGGCTATAACCTCACCAACGCCCTTTATTTAGCTTAACATTTTACAGTACAGGCCATTCGTAACTTAACATAATTTCCTTGCCAAAGAATTCTTGCCAAAATTTCAACAGTCTTCAG
>JAYJMH010018205.1:0-20526 GCA_036873815.1 Phacellophora camtschatica
CTGGTTAAAGAAACCTCTTGGAGGAGAGTATTCCCAAACCATGTCATATTAGAATCACAAGCTATCACAAGAATCACAAGCTATCACAAGCTAGTAATACTGATAACTACTCAACTTAAAACACTTAGTATACCACAAACATTTCCTCAATTGGCAGTTCCATAGCTTTGAAATAAGAACAGCACACAGAATACTGCACACTGAATGCTCAAACGTTAGGTTCTGGGGTTTTACTCTCCTATTTCCAAGCACCGTCTCATATTTATATTACACCAATATAAATTGGTCATATTTTGTCAATAAGCAGTTTAAATTTTTCAAAAACAAATGCTAGGGGACTAGACATCAAGTAGCAACAAAAACCCTATTGATAAGAACATCACCCTGAAAATGGTAACAGCACCACATTGATAAGAACCTATTCAGTCTGTTTGTAAAAAAGTAGGTTCTTGTTTGCGGGGTTTTACTGTATGGTGTGTGATAAAAAAGAGGCAGTTTGTCAATTTAGCACCTGAATTTCAATATAATTTCATTAATAATTTGACTAAGTTCTGACAGGTGTACCCCTTTCTCACTCAGCTGTCCGTTTAAAAATATCGAAACGTGCGAAGCTAAACGTGCGAAGCTTGTTGATTAAGCCACGCAATCAATTAAATTGCCAGTAAACATTTCCTGACGTAAAACAAATAACAGAAAAGGTTGATAAAGCCTTCTCACCTTCAAATTTTCACTTATCCAAAGCTCTCTTGAAAGAAAATCTTTACGTGAATAATCATCGATAGCCTGTTAAAAGAAATATTTGACTAAGACGAACGTTTCTGCGGGCTGATATTTGAACACTTATAATAAGTAGCTTGTGAAAACCTCCTGCCTCCTATTTCTTTATCATTATACCGGGTGTCCAAACAATATGGTAATAGGTTTGATTAAGGCCAATGCTGAGAATATCGCTCAGATCGGTCAAAAATCATTTTTTAAGTAATCCTCACTTGTCAATTTAAAAATAAAAATCTGGTTTGTTGATATAGATAGTTTGAAAATTGAGATAGTAACATTTAAAGTTCAAATTTGCCTCCCACTCAAACGAGAGGTTTTAATTTTGGCCTACGCTCTTAAAAGATCGTGTTGTAGGATTTTTTTGAATCACGACGGTGTTCCAGATAAAAAACTTTGTTTTTGAAAACACTTCTGAACAATGATTCCAAAAAGAATCTTCAAAATCAGTTGTCCATGATTTTTTAAAAACTGAAATTGCTGTTTCACTTTGGTAGATTTTTTGGTAAAAATGCTGAAAAAAGATTTCTTTCCGAGTTTGTTTCCAAGCGTAAAACGCTATGGTTTAGGTGATCCAAAGACGCAGTTTAGACGAACATCTAGACCTCTGGTTTTGGGTTGGAGGCAAATTTGAACTTTCAGAATTAATATCTCCATTCTCGATGCACGAATAATAACAACCTAGGTATCAATTTTGAAGCTGATTACCGAAAAATATTTTTAAAATTGTTTGGAATAAATCTAAGTTAAACTCGCAGCGCTAGCCTTGCTCAAAGTTGTTTGTTACCTTTTTTGGGGCACCCGGTATATTGCAATTAAAATTGTGTTTTTTGTTATTTGTGTTTCTATGGTCAGTGTGATGGTCACAAGATTGGGATGTACTGGGTGTTACAAAAAGATGTGTCTCAGTTTCATTGAAAATATTAGGAAAAGTACAACAGTAAAGAATCAAAACGTTATAAATTTGCAATATAGAAAAAGATAAACTTTGAATCCCCTCATGTCATTTTGAATTTCTTCCCCAGACTCAAAGAACAACATGTGCAAAATTACAAATGTCTTGAATTTTTTCCCCATGTCATTCATGTCCTAACAAATTGCAAAGAGTGTTGACCCCTGGTATCATCTTGTAACTTCTGTTTGTTTCCGTAAATTTATACGATAATACAAAAGACGGCTCGCATAAGCCTTTCAACGTACCTCCCAATACAATTCACTAACAGCAAGAGCTTTTCTTGTTAAATAATGTTTTTCTTCGCTGCCATACTCTTCTTTCAATATCCAAAATTTCCATGCCCATCTTGCTGCCCAGGCTGCATAAATAGCTAGGTAATACGGGCTAAAAACAAAACAATGACTTCCATGAATTTAGCTAGGTAACACGGGCTAAAAACAAAGTAATGACTTCCATGAATTTAGCTAGGTAATACGGGCTAAAAACAAAACAATGACTTCCACGAATTTAGCTAGGTAACACGGGCTAAAAACAAAATAATGACTTCCATGAATTCACTCGGTAATACCGGCTAAAAACAAAACAGTTCAGTTCAGTTTCAGTTTCATATATTTAAATTCACTACATACAATTTATAATTTACTATGCCAACAAATAACTAAACTGCAAGAAAATATGAAAATATCACAGAAAATTAATACATTGATATGGAAAATTAATACAAGATTTAAATACAGAGAAATGAGATGAATTGTATGGAGGGAATTACTTAAAGGAGGAGCTCTCTCAGAGGCCCCCCCCCTACCAAACGATAATTCAAGTGATTTAATTTGATTTAAATGATTCCAGGAAATATGCGCATTTGATTTTCATACAATAAAATAGGAATTGTGCAAGTATCAAAATAGCTTAGAATTATTGATTGACCTTGTTCAGTAAGTAAATTTTAAGTTGCTTCTTGAAGGATATTTTCGATGGAGCATTTCGGAGATTTCGGGCAATGAATTCCAAAGTTTAACACCAAGATATTGAATTGATTTTAGACCATACTGAAGAGTGTTTATTCGAGATAAGTATAGATTACCTTGAAAGGCCTGTCTTGTGGAATATTGATGATTAGATGAATTGAATAGGAAGAAGTTATGAAAGCAACTAGGTGACGTCTTATTTACCGATTCAAAAACAAAGGTTAAAAGTCGGAGTTCTCAGAAAGTTTGAGAAGTTTAAGATCTTCAAAGATTGGAAGAGAGGGTGCTGCTTTTTTCTGTAATTTAAAAATTGGATCAATATATGATGCATATGTTTGACCCCAAATCAAGACAGTTACCTAACTCAAGAACTATGCTACGAGATATGGTGCAGACACTATTTTATGCAAAACTATAGCACAATGTACCTGACAACATGAAAGAGTCTCAAAATTTAATGACTATTAAAAAAGAACAAAAGAATGGAAAATTTCTTGCAATTGCAGGTTGTGTAAAAATTACGTGCCAAACTCAGGCATTTTAGACTAGTCAAAACATTGTATTAAGAGGTTCCATTTTTATAGTCTTGTATTGTAAAGTAGATGGTTGGCTTAAATTACCTTATTGCTAAATATTTTAGAGGCCAAACTTAAAAGATTATTTATTATTATTATAATATAATGTAACATATATTCCTCTATTTATTTATTGAAAGATTAACTATCATTTTTAGGAATGTAAAGAAACCAAGAAGTAATGACAGAAACCAAAATGCTGATCTTCAAGATCTGCTTTATTTTATTGTTGAACTTTGAGCTCATTGTGAGCTACAAAGGTGAGTCGTTTTGAGATGTCTAAGTCACCTGAGTCGTCTATATTTATAGCACCAAATTTGGCGCGAAAACTTTAACGGTTAGAGGCGTTAGACGTTGCCAATGTTAAAAAATTAATAACCTCGAAATCAAACCGGTCGTAAAACAGACAGATTGCAACCAGCAAAGCAAGTTTTATGATTACAGTAACAGGAGAGAATTTCGTACAGCAAAATATTCAGTTTTGAAAATGACAATGCGATTTGACACTGTAAGGAATAAATTTCACACCTCCTAGTCCTAACGAACGAATCAACGTTTTGCTTTCTCTGTATATTTTTATTCAATTGAACACATTCAGAGGTATGAAATTCATGCCTTCAAATAGCAAATCTAATTGTTGTGTTCAAAACAAACATCTTTTGTTTTACAAAGTTATCCCTTGTTGACTACCCTTGAGCCCCGCTATCTCAAACTATCAAAGAGAAATAAAATTTGTTCGAGGCAGCGAGTTTTTGAGATGAGCAAAACAAAATCAACACTGGAAACTCTCAACGGATGTATTGAAACAGTTTTAATTAACCGGGAGCTTGAGTTATGCGAGTTACTTTTTCATATTTGTCATATTTCAAAATTTGTTGTTAAGACTGTTTACGATATAGTTGGCCAGTTTGGCAAACCAGGCTGGCTCGCCAAGGAAAGATCTGAGAATACACTAAATTTGATTGTAAATTCCACTTGCGTTTTCATGAAAAGTGAATCAGCCAGATTAGATGCGAAACTGTGGGACTGGAGCTGGACCATCTAACGAAATGACAGTACGAAATGACACAAAATTCAACAATATGAGCTAATATTTTGACCCGACATACGGTGTTTCTTCAGGGCAAAGATATTTCTAACAACGTATAAAATTATCTACAATCTGAACCCGTTGTTGATTTCTTCTACTAGAGAGGGATGAAGCATTGCTCCATGTAAACGCAAATTGGATTGATTTGAAAGGATTTCACACCTTTAATTTCAACACCAAAGCTTGTTTTTCTGTATATTTTTATTTGACTAAATGAGCTCAATGGCGTGGAATCCTTTCGATCCGCCAGGGCTTTTTTTATTAACTCAACTTAGGGTAGGGTTGAGAAAACTAAATTTTCACAAATTCAGTCATAATTTCACTGACACAATCAACCCAATGTGTCTAATCAACGACGGTCTGGAGTAAGTTTGCTACAGTAATATGATATATCTTGAATTTTCCGTTCCTTTAGGTGTCATCTATCTGAAGAGGGAAAAACGGAAATCACATTTAGAAAACAACATCGAGAATACTTTTCATGACGTAGCATCAAGTAACAGCCATGAAGAGAATAGAATATCGGTAAATCCATTTGACAAAATGTACTCGTCCGGAGTCTCGGGTACTGGAAGCGGTTATGGAAGCGGTGCAATAATTCATAGGCAAGATAAATGGGGTTATTTGGATAGCAGTAGTGGACATAATTCTGAAGAAAATGAAGACATTGATGCATCATTTGCACACTTACTTGGGGACAACGAGAACGGGGAATCGCATTTAGAAGGGTCTGGCGACGATGCTGATCATCTTGCCAACCACGGAAACTTGTCCTCTGACCGTGCCGTCGAGTCAGAGATTTCAAATTTCGAAGAAGTGAACGGAAAAGAACGGGTGAAAGAGCTTAGAATGAGAAAACGAAGCCTTGAGAGTAAAAAGCAAATGTCAATGCTACAGGAGTTTTTCAAACTGATGTCTTCGTCACACGACGTCGAAGATGGAGACCCGGGGCTGCAGAAACGTCAAACCGAAGATTATGGCATTGAACTCGATGCAGATAAATCAATCCATGAGTTTTTCAAAATAATGTCGTCGCCGCAAGAAGTGGAAGATAAAAAGAAAGAGCTGCAGAAACGCCAGACTGCGGATGATGATATTGAACGCGATGTGGACAAGGAAACGATGGATAGCGAAGTTAAGAGAGATTTAAGAGGAGTTGCAGAATACAATCCTAAAGAAGTGGAAAGGATCAGTAATCACACTACGAACGGTAAAGGTTTCGGTACGTACCAGGAAGACGAGGAGAAAGAGATAAAGATAAGGAAGAGAAGTTCTGGAGATATGGGCGATGAAACATTGCCAAACCTATCATATTTAGACAGAGAGAATGGAGATAGAGGAATGGTGAAATTGGCAAATGAATATAACAATGATCAGCTTGTAAAGAAGAATGTTTTAGATGGGGACAACGCTGTGAGGTTCCTCGAGGAAGTGAACACGGACAACCTTTTTACTGAACGTGAAAAGCAAATCTTAGAAAGCATAACAAGAGGGAAAAGAAGCGAGTCAGGAAGCCTAGGTTCTGTTTTGAGCGATGTGCAAGGAACACACTTTCAATTTTCATCAAAAACTGGGATGCCTTTGCCAAGCAAAGCGACGAGACTGCCGAATGTGACGTTAGATAGTCAAAGGAGGAATGAGGATGAAGGAAAAGTGCAAAACAGAAATGGAAAACGAAATGAAATAGAAACAGAAAAGAGCAATGACTCACCAATAACAGAAAAATATTATGTTTCCGAAAGCAAGAAAAAAGGCGAAAACAAAGTCTATGAACGAGGAATAGACGAGGAAAATTTGCAGTTTGTAACTGACAGCAATTCAAACCTTATGCAAAATGAAGATTCGAGAAGCGAAATCAGAGAAAAAAGAGGGAATCTTGATTTAGATTCAATGTTCAGAATCAGTATTAGCCGGCAAGTTAAGAAAAGAGACGTCATTATGGACAGTGATCTGGATGCTGATAAATTCATGGCCGCCATAGGCAAGCCTAAGGAAAAGAGATTCTTAAAAGACGAAGAGTTTTCATTAAGAATAAAGAAGAATCCTTATTCGAATATAATCTCCGATACAGTGTCTGGTTTGACGCCTTTGAATAACGAATATTTACAAAATTTAAGAGGAAAAGAATCGAAAAGAGGATTAAACAACAACCCGACGAAATCTTCCACGAAATCTGAAATCAAGGATAAAACAAAAGATATCAAAAGTATCAATTTAAGAACCGATCCTACAGAGAGAAGGTCGGTAATTGGAATGTTTTCTAAGCCGACACAAGTTGCCGGATATTGGTCTGGGTTAGGATCACAGCCAATCTTTGTTGAGAAAAATATTGGCGATGGATCGCAATCTGGTTCAGGATTGGAGGATGTTGAAAATCTCGATAGAAAATTGAGTTCTGGATCGAGAAGAATGAAGAAGATGAGGTTTAAGCCTGAAGAAATTGGAAATATAATGGAAGAAAGTGAGAAGAAGAAAATTGGGGTTACAAGGAAGATTAATCCTAGAAATGGGAGCGCAAAGTATCCAAAAAAGGTTCAAGGCAAGGGCAACAAAAAACTAAAAAGACAAGCAGAAAATAGTAGAAAGAAAAGGATGGATAGAGAAGAAGAAAATCATATTAGCAAGGGAAAATCACAGGCATTGTTGACGTTTGATGAGTTGCATGAAGTAGTTTCAAAGAATGAAAAGAGGAATGGAAAAGAAGCCTCGAGGGAGAAAATTGGTGTTAAACAAATAGCTAAAAACAAAGAAACGATAAAAGAAAACAACGAAAAAACTGATGATGATTATGATGACGTGTCGGGCGATGACGAAGAGTCTGGGGACAGCAATACCATCAAGGAAATCCGATCGTATCCTGATGATGACGTTGACGTAAGAACACTGTCCACGTCGTATAGAGACAATGAAGAAGTTGACAGATTACGAAGGAGTAGAATCATTGTGAAAAGAACGCCGTATGACGGTAAGAAATGCTTGATTGTTTGAAATGCTTGAATGACTAAAAACTACGGAGTGGCCCAAGAAACTGTCCCCACGTTTGCAAAGTTGCTGTTGATTGAGGAGCAATAGTTTTAAGAATTTTGTTTATGCTTGATGTTGACAGAAGGGGTTTCAACTAAGAGCTTGCTACCCTGTTTGTTTAGCAGAGCTCAGGGATTATTTAGTAGATTTTGACAAACCGCGTATCAAACTCTAAGTGCCCTCAGAAAAATACTTGCATGCTTCTTTGACTAAGAGAATATTAAAATTTAGTTCTTATTTCTCAAAGGATACATTGGCTGTTATGTAGACGTACTGCATCCAGTAAGAGATCTCGCTGTGCGAGCAGGAATCCCTTTTGTAACGATCAATAACTGCAGAAGCGCGTGCAAAAGAACTGGATATTAGTAAGTATACACAATTCTTTTTAAGCGTGCTATCATATTGATGCCCTGTTATTTTTTCAGTCTGCATCATTGCCTATTGTGCCATGTGGAATCTTCAGGGGGAATCATTTACGAAATCTGAAAGAACCCATATACACGAGCAGGATTTCAAGAAGCCTGAGTGCAGTGTCAATCTTGCCTTACCTTACATTTACAGCGGTTTTTAGGCCATTACTGTGGTCGTTAAGCGGGTTATAGAACTTCCGTTCCGGGCAGTGGCAGACTTTCTCCAAGTCTATTTTATTTCGTTAATCAGTAAGAAAGTTAAATGAAATAAAAATTGAACTAAAAAATGTCTCACTGCGGTGGAAAATACCCTGTGGAGGATTTGAGCTAAGGAAAATAAAAAATAAATTAATAAAAAAATGAAATTTCAAGAATTGGGGGGGAGGGGTTGGTTGACCCTCAAAGTTATTAACTAGCTCGCTCGCCTAATTTTTGTGATCACTGAAGATTAAACTCCTAACATATCATTTGAGACCAAATTGGAGCATAATTATGAAATCAGCCAACGTTACAAATAACCAAACGGCCTTGCAAACGTTTTACGTTGAAATATGGGGGAAAAAATCTGATTTGAGCTTTCGTGTACTTGGTGTCCTGAAAAAATATTTCTAGTTAATATGGTAGCGCTTTCTTCTGTTCCACAAAATCTCTTAAAAGTTATTTTCTGTTCGTTTCAGCTACGCAGGTCTTCAATTTGGCTACCTTTGTTTCTGTGGAAACAACTACGGGAAATATGACATGGCTCCCGACTCAGAATGCAATTACAAATGCTCAGGCGACGGCAACCAAACATGTGGAGGTTTATGGAGGAATTCTATTTACTTTACAGGCAAGTTAGAAATATTTTATAGTTACTAAAGACACTTCATAAGCATAAAAGTGGCTTACATCAAAAATAATCTAATAATCTTCTGTTTTGCTGGTTTCAATAAATTGATTGTCCAATGAGTTTTCTTATCGAGAACAAAACAATTTTTGGAAAATATCAAATGTCAAGAAATGTCAAATGTGAAAAGATTTTTGGAAGGACCTTACCATTTTGTGTTTGATACAGCTAAGAGTTTATTTACATTTTGAGAATAGCCAATCAGATAACAGAATATCAATCACATGCTCATCAATACTGACAATGTAAACAAATAAAATGTAAAAAAGGCTGTTGAATGAAATAAACTCTTTCAATGCTTTAACTCGTTACTAATGTTGATTACGGATTCCATCTTTGCATTCTCTTTTATTCATACGAATGTCGATTACATTTCGCATCGGTTTGGTTTCCGCCAATTCGAAACAAAATGGCACTGTTTTCATTGCAGTTACACGACACCGGATTGTTGTAGAATCTTTGTTTTGATTCCGTTTACAAGGCATCGAGCTAAAATCTGTGTTTTGCAGAGCAGCGAAGCAAATTTTCTTTCTTCGGAAAAAGCAATCAACAGGTTTCGGAACTAAGTGTGCCTATCGGATTCATGCAATGACACAATGGGGAACTTCGTAAAACAAAAGATTGCGGATTCAAACATAACAATGCAATTTGCGATTTTATAGAATAAACTTCACACCTCTGAGTGCAGTCAAGCAAAACAAAATAAATAGAGAAAATAATTAGGATATGCTTGGCTATGTTGAAGGTGTAAAATCCGAAAAAATAAGAGTGAAGTACATCGGAATATTTCAGAGCCATGTAACTGCAAGCCTTATTCGGTACGGAAAATAATCTGGCATAAAATGAACCCTCTGTTGTGTAACTGGGGCGTCAAACGTCATTGTTTTTTCGATATTTTGCCACAAGCAGCCAGTACTTTGTTGTATTTTAGCAAGCTCTGATTGCAATATATATCGTATGAAAACGATAGAGTGTATCTCTTATCTTCTTGAAAACTTCAAAAGTGTTATGCTCGCTGGAATAGCCTAAGTCAATTTCTCAAAAATTAGTTTCTGAATGTCTGCCATGAAATCTTTGATATTATTCGAACAAAACTTGTTATTTTAGCTGGAGCACCAGATCGATCCAATGAAGGACCAGTGCCATTTTATTTATCGCCTCGGGAGAATAGTAAGTCCGTGTTATTATTCTTACAATATTCCTTCTTTTAAGTGAAACAAATCTTTCTGCAGAATATTAGAATACCAAGAAGTGCTATTCTTTTCAACAAGGGCATATTTTGAAACAGTAGTGAAATCGACACGCAAATTTCGAAGCGATTAGCCATTTAAGACAGTCACTAATTCTCTAAGACATTGGTATTCTATTATGTAAGACATTGGCTGTTATAAAATATGCCGTTGGTATTCTTTTCATAACAAAAATATCATGTTCTCATGCAGCAACTAAATAAAAAACCAAACAGGGTGGACACAAAAACTTTCGCTGTTTTCTGGATCATACTGAAAATTATTTCCGTAACCAGGCCGTAAAAATGAAACACGGAAAGATGTCCGAAAGATTGATTTAGATTTAGAGACAGCATTCAACTTTCTGTGATGATTGGGATTTCGAATGTTTCGTCGCATAGACTTGAACAATAGGTTACCCGTAAAAAGGACAGGTAACGGTTAAAAGGGTTTTTCATACGGAGGAGCTAAACTGTGGAATGAACTATCAGCCGAAGCTAAAAAATTATCCTCCCTTAATTCTTCTAAAAAATATCAATAGGAGTAGGTGTCTTTTGCTTTTTATCTTTTATTTTGAAACCAAAAAACCAAATTTGCAGCAATTAGGCCAAAAAGGTACCCAAAAAATTTTATTACTATCGGGCATAACTCAGTGGTTTCTCTTCAGACTTTGGTAAGAAATGTGTCAATCTTTAAGTTGAATTCTACTTGATTAAAAAAAGGAAAAAAAGGAATATTAAAGTCAAGACTCCTCCACGATGACTCTGCTAACCCTGAGCCTAGTTGGGAACACCCGCTATTTCCTTTAAATTTCGAAAACAAAGGCTAAAACGTTTAATTCACGTCTGCCTGATCGACATCACGCGGTAGCCTTGAATTCACGGAATGGACTTTCTAGAAATGTTTTCCATTCACTTCGAGATCTAAAGAAATACAATTTTTTCATTTTCGTTATTTGGGTGCCTTAGAATTACCGCAGAAGGATGAATGATATCTCTACATCTAAGTTAACCCTTTGGGCATCCTTCTGCGTTATATTTACGGTCTAGTAACGAGCATAATTTGAAGAATACATTTCTTTAAAGGCGGAACATTGTTTGGTCCACCTGTACACATATTTGCAGTTTTATTAAGACACCTTGCCAAGCTGAATTATTGGATACGGGCATTTACTGTTCTGTATTTTCAATGCTTTTCCGGTTCATTAACTTATCACTATTGTAAATCAAACTTTATTTATTTTTTCAAGAATAACATATTTTCATGACTTTTCAGCTGGATCAAATGAAGTCGGCGTAGGAATCGGTAAAAGGTTTGAAATCCCACAATCCCCAGCAGTCAATCAAACATATCCTTCAACAACAAACTATAGCCCACCGGCCAAAAATAATGTAGCAGTTCTGGTGAGTCAAACATATCCTGGAAGGCAAGCACCACCAAGCACACTTGGTACGCAAGTTATTCAGAGCAATTCGGCCAGACAGCAACCAATCGCTGACATTTCTGTGTCGAATACGAACAGCAGCCTTGACGTCGCTACTGCCCAATCACAAAGCAAAAGTGCAAATGAGAATGCAGGAAAAGGTAACACACCAGATACTGCAAGAGATGAGGCAGGAGTAAAAATAGTCAATGGGAAGAAGAAAGTACTAATGCATTTCGCATACTTGCACTCGCAAGAACATCATGAAATCAAACCGACCAAACCGCCTGCACCTACCCCGCCATTGCGGATAGAACCACAAAGTAAGTTCTTTTGATTGTTTCATACAGCTATAGCGAACATGTTCCGAATACTGCAAACTCTTTTTGCTGTATAGAACAACGACAATACCGATAATTTTCCTCTGCTGAGTAAATGAAAACAATCGGTGCGTTGAACGTTCATACATTTTGGTTAAAGAGAGGAAAATTTTGTAACAATAGTGAAACTGACATGGCTATTTAAAAGCGATTAGCAATTCAAGACAAAGCGAATTCTTTCAAGCATGTCTTTGCTTGCTTTGATTTTCTGCTTGAGAGAATTCGCTTTGTCTTTGATGACCAATCGCTTTGAAATTGTTGCTGATTGTTCTTAGATATATGAAAATCCAGTCCAAATTTGTTGAATAAATTAGATATGCGGGGCCTGTCAGGGATTCACTGTATATTTTCTGAAAAACATCTTTGGAAACCAGGGTGAAATCCCCGAACAAGCCCCCCGAAAAAGCCATGATTATACAATAGGTTTTTCAACAGAGAGTGACTATAAAATTTAACTTATAATGATTAATCGTGTAATGATTTAGAAATACAGTTACAAAATGTAGCATTGAATTATAATATGATATCTAAGAAACTTTTATCTCTTGTTAGGTCCTATTTTAAAAAATCTAAGAATGTATTATACAAACAATTAACTTTCACATTAATTTCAAATAATACCCCCTATGTGGGCCAATTTGAGGGGGGGGGGGTATTTGCAAAAACCAATTTTTAGGTGGGGCTTATTAGTCTTATTCGGGGCGAGGGCTAATTCGAGGATGTACGGTATGAATAACACAAAGACGTACTATTTTTTAGCTCGAGTATTCAAAGGTGAAATCAAACTAAAGCAAAAATGGTTTAACGAGCTAAAGGACAAGATGAGCACGAAATCTCTTATCTTGGCTGGAAACGTCGAGCAAGCGGTAAGAATAAAAAGTATCCGTGTTAAGAAATAGTTCCAGTCTGCTCTTTAAGAAACGTAGAAATTCAATTTCAAACCAGTTTGCCCATGTTCTGCATTCCGTCGTGTTGTTAGAAAGTTCATGGTTCACGACGCGCCTGGCCACGACCACGCGCTTGGGAGGTCAAGAGACTAACGCGATTTGGGGATAACCCTGGATCTTGGCGCGTCTTTGCTTTTTCTACCTCGCAGGAAAGTGGATTTTGGTGTTGTGTCGACGACGCAGAACTTTTTGGTATGTATTTCGCATTAAAACTTTATGATTTATACTGATAAACGCTTGTTTTAACACGAATGATTGCTTAACTTTGGTTTTTACTAAACATTAAGCCAATTTCTCAAAATCATCAGCCTTTTTTAATGTTTTGTTTACTTTAGGAAAATAAAGGAAAATGGCCTACTCTACAGCTGACTCAGCACAAGAAAAAAAGACACCACTAATGTATGTAGACGTTTTTGTGAACTTCAACCTCTTAATGCTAGAAAATATCGGTTTACCTGTCATTGTTTTGCAAACTAATTTTAATTCTTTCTTGATAATTTCATAATATTTTGATCCATTTCTCATATAAATTTTGAAACTTTTTGGATAAACCTTCACGGTTTCGAAAAGCAAATAAAATTACTCTATTAAAACTATTTTACCTTGAATTGTTGGCTTAAAAAAACCAACACAGTGCTTTTGTGTTGAATTTTTACTTCATTGTACTCAAGGATTTAGATTAATTTTAACTTTTTATTATTTAAATATTTATTGATAATGACTACATTTGAACTAGACTGTAAACTTTCCAAAATGCGCGCGGAAGATTGGCATCAGACAATTGTTTTTAAAACAATAGATCTATTGTTATTTCATTGTTTGGCCTAAAACGGCGCGCGGTAGATCTTCCGCGCGCAGTACAAAGTTTCCAGTCTGGCTGATTTGAAGATGAATATATTTGCTATATGAAATTATTGTGTCTGCAGATATCTATGTATATCATTTTTGAAGTATAGTGAAAGTTTCGAATAAGAATATTATTTTTGTAACATTTAATTATAAATATTAACGATAATAATGATAATAGTGAAAGTTTCTTTTAGAAAATGAACTTAAAAGTATATGTTTGATTCAATATATTTTTATATTTGAGTGTAATTATTTTTTTTAATCTTGCTGTTAAGTTGATTGGGTTTTCTCTGTCTTTCCTCTGTATATGTAAATCACATTTTTTCAGGCAAAAAATGATTTGGACGTATAGCCATGATGTGTTGCTTTGCCGAGAAATTTTGGTGCTTCAGCCTTATGCTTTGAAGCATGGATCAAGGGAGAGAGGACAGGCCTGGGAAAAAGTTGCTGAAAATTTGAATTTTATAGACAAACCAAAATTTAAGGTTGATCAAAGGGCTGTTCGGGATCATTTCATCAAACTAGAAAGGCTCCATAAGAGAAAAATGGCAGAAGAGGATAGGGCAAGTGGTATTAATCCAGAAGTCACAGAATTAGATGAAGCGATGGAAGATATCACAGAGAAGAGTAAGGCTTCCAGAGAATTATTTGAGAAAGGAAATTCAAGCAAAAATAAGAACGCTCAGGAAGAAAAGAAGACAGCAGAGGATGTGAGAAGAAGATCTAGGATGCGAGGAGAGACGGCTGAAAGAGATAATTTGGAAAGAGGGAAAAAAAGGCAGAAAATGAATAGCCAGAACGAGGAAGTGAATTATTTGAAGGAAAAGTGTGCTTGGGAAGCTGAAATGAAGGAGAAAGAGCTGGGGTTGAAGGAAAGAGAAATATCAATGAAGGAAAGGGAGCAAGCGCAAGATCTAGAGTTGAAAAGAAAAGAGCATGAAGTAAGGGTTAAAAGTGAGCAGGCAAGGCAAGAAAGGGAAGCAAATTTAATTAAAATGATACAACAACAGCTGATGCAACAACAACAGTTAATTGATGAATTGAAAAAACAAAATCAGTTACTACTTACTATTTTAACAAACAAAATTGAAATGATAAATAAAGTTTAAATATTATGAATAATAAGATTTATGTTCAGAAATAAACAAAAAAATTAATCAAGTATCATTTTATAGATAAACTCCTTGGGGCTCTTCTAGAAAGTCAGAAGCCAAAATTATTTCTATCAATAAAATGATTTCTTACAGTTTTAATATTTCATCATGGTTTTATATATAAATAAAGTTTAAATGTTTTATTGACAGAAATAATTTGGCTTCTGACTTGGCAGAAAAGCTTTAAATTAATTTAAACTGAAATTAAATCTTAAAATTGCTGTTAATGATCATATTGTTTAAATTTTAATAAAATATAAGATAAAATATAAACTATTAACATGTGTCTCTTGATTTTTTGTCCTTCTGCTTCCATCCTATTTCCAAAACCACAACAAAACTTAAATGTTAATTTGCTCTAAAGTAACATTCGACTTCAAAGAATGATGATGTTGTGTTTCCATTCAAACATTGCATTTGGCAGTAATACAGAAACCATAAGAATCTTTCCAACTGCATTTAATCCAATCTTCAGGTTTTTTTAAAGTCTACAAATTTGAGATAGTTTACAATGTCTCCAAAAACCCACTCAACAGAATCCCTCACCCTGCTCATTGATTGGTTGAATGCCTGCTGTTGCGGAGTCAAGTCAACTCTTCTGGCAAATGGGCACTGAAGATGTACTCTATGTGGGTATGCAGGATCCCCATATATACATAAAGCATTTCCACCTGGTGAAAAAGACCTTTGCTCCAGTTGGCCTCGAAGCCCTGCCATGGCCGATAAAGCACTGCCATGCCTTCTACCCTCAACTGGACCGAAGAGGTTGATACCAAGCCATTTTGGGCCATGACTGATTGGAACGTTAACGCATGGACCCTTTTATGGCCATTATAAACTGCCTTCTGATTTCTCGATGGTCTTGATATCGGTCTAACTGTCCCATCAACAATCCCCAGCAATTATCCAGGGCGGCACCTTTAGCATGTATAGCATCAGCAAAATTTTGGAGGCAGGCAGGAGATACATGGAATGCCCCCTGGCAGCTAATTCATTTTCGTCTAAATTAAAGTTATCCATTTTCAATTTTGGCGCGTCGGAAAAAGCGCGCGAACCATAATAATATAGCACGACGCGCTGAGTGGTAGAGCCCAGGCCTCCAAAGCGCATCATAGCTAGGCGCATCTTGAATCACAAACTCTCTATTACAGGAGTCTTTGTCTCCATGCCTTACTTGGCATCTTGTTGACAGGCCCCAAAAAATAAATGAAAAAGTAAAAGTAAAAAAAGTGTTTTTTTGTATTCTTTATTGCCTGTCCACGGGAAATACAAATAAACATACTAAAAACAAAAAAAATACAAATTCCTGTCTCGATTTCATTTTTCTAACCTGTCAAAGTCTCTTTCAGAAAGCTCAAGCGGAAACAGAAATACTGTAACCTAACCTCCTCCAAGCAATGCTAAATATTTGGGTTTGGAATTTTGTAGCATAATCGACTGTCTTTTTTAATACAGCTTGGAAATATTATCAATAAGTTTAAAAAATAACAACAAGAGTTTCTTTTCAGCTCAAAAACGTTTACGCAAATAGTAGCAACGAGAACGATTTCTTGAAGGCCGAAGTGTTATCTTTTCGGTAAGTACTTTATGTGATTACTTTCGGTAAGTACTTTATGTGATTTGAGCCAATGCAGCAAAAAATGTGATTTTTCAAATTAAATAGCCACATGAAAAGAAATAGCCTCTGTATAAGCCATTAGAAACGTAAGATCTCAAGCTGTATCAACAATTTTCAGGTTGCATTTGAGCCCTGTAAAGCGTCAAAATATTGCATAAGACCCTTGAAATGTTAAATTTAGGGCTGCATAAGCTCTTAGAAACGTCAAACATTTAGGCAGGATAGGCCCTTTAAAATGTGATCTGGTAGACTGTATACGCCCTTTGGAACCGTAAAATATTTTAGGTTGCATAAGCCCTTTTAAACGTCAACTTTATGGCTGCTTAATCTCTTTGAAACGTTAAAAATTTAGGCTGCAACCCCTCCAAAACGTCATATTTTATGCAGCATTAGCCCTTCAAAACGTCAAAGTTTAGGCTGCTTAACCCCTTCCCAACGTCAAATTTTAGGTTGTTCAAGCCTGTTAAAACATCAAACTTTCGGCTACAAACCCTCTAAAACGCCAAATTCTAGGCTACATAAGCCATCCAAAACGTTACATTCGAGGTTGCATAAGCGCTTTAAAAATTTAAATCAATAGGTGAATGCAAACAGAATTTGACATTTATTTCAACGCTGTTTTAATATTAAACAGAGTTGGTGTTAGCTTCGTATGACTGCTGTTTGACTCACAGTAGAACCTGGATAAGTCGAGCCTTCAAGGGAAGCATCAACTTCTTTGGGTTAACGTGGTGTTCGAGTAATCTGAAGCAAAATCAATGCTTAAAGCTCTTTAAGGATAGATAAAAACCAAGGTTTTTTAACTCTCAAAACAGTTAGAGTTATGAAGGTGTAATTCCAACCTTGATCAATACTGAAAACTCCCAATGAACATATAGCAAACGATTTGAGTTTACGAAGGTTATTGAGTTATCCGAAGCTAAAATATTTTTTCAACGCTAAAATATCTGAATCGATACAGAAAACAGTTTGAGTTATGAACCAAACCAATACTGATTGGTCTCATGGGATAAAAAACAGTTCGAGTTAACGAAGGTTTTTGGGTAACAAGAGCAGATTTTGTAACAATAGTGAAATCGACACGCCAATTGCAAAGAAATTTGCCACTAAAGACAAAGTGAATTCTCTCAAGCAGAAAATCAAAACAAACATAGCCATGTTTGAATTTTCTGAATGAGAGAATTTGCTTGGTCTTAGAGGGCTAATCGCTTTGAAATTAATGCGTCGATTTCCCTATTGTTACAGAATTTACTCTTGTTTGTTTGTTAGTTATTCGTAGCTAAATAAAAACTGAAAAAGTCTCAAGGAATGTACAAAACAGCTCAAGTAAAGGAAAGTGTTCGAAATATTGGGAGCTAAATCAATACTGAAAGATCTCGAGGGATATACAAAACAGTTCGAGTTAACGAAGGTGACAAGGCATTCGGCACTAAATCAATACTGAAAGATCTCGAGGGATATACAAAACAGTTCGAGTTAACGCAGGTGACAAGGCATTCGGCACTAAATCAATACTGAAAGATTTTGAGGGGAATATAAAACAGTTCGAGCAACGGTAATCGGAGCTGTTACTGAAAGCTCTCAAGGGATATGCAAAACAGTTCGAGCTAACGAAGGTCTTTGAGTTATTTAGAGCTAAATTGAGTCTCTCAAGGGATACCCAAAATGGTTTGAGTTGATAAAAAGTTTAAATGAAAACAAGCTCGAGTTGTGGAAGCTGACCAGTATTAAAAGCTTCAGTCACATGTACGATAGAACATTCAAAATTCGAAAGCGTTTAACATAAACTCCCGGTTAATTCGAATCTCTCCAAACTCCCAGTTAACTCAAATTTCTCCTGGAAAATTTCAGTGTTGGGTTAGCTCTAAATAATTCTGATACCTCGCTGACTCAAACAATCGAAGTTTCCCTTTAAAATTTGAGTTTTAGAAGTTTAACAGTTCAAGCTTCAGGTCGGAAGACTTTTATCATCAGAAGTTTTTGCAATGGAGAGGCAAACTCTTTGAAAAATATTTCGATTACTAGACTGTTCACCCTGCCAACTGTTGAAGTAGCCAACTAAAACTTTTTAAGGGATTGTTCCCTGGCAATCCTGGCTCCACCTTTGGGTCCGGCAGTTAAAATGAATATCAAATTTAATAGCAGAAAACTTGTAATTGTTTCACAGGGAAGGATTGATAAACAATAACCCGTACACAGTGACCAAAGCCATCGTCGAATTTACGTTGACATTCAAACAAGATGTGATTTCTCCTGATGCGAGACTATTCGCAAAAGTTCGATCAACAAAAAGGCTCGACGAAATGCCAGTTTATCCAAAATCCCTGACAGTTAGTGGTGAGTATAGCAATTGAGCAAGTCTCGTTAAACAAAGGATTCTGGCAGAGTGAAAACAAAGCAATTTACTATTGATTTCAAAAGATTTCGCACCTTCCTGAATCTTTTGTTTTATAAAATTTAGCTTTGCATAAATTTTGATGAAAAAAGTGTAGTTGTCGAAGAGAGTCGGCGTTAGATCAGTGTCGAAATATTGACAAACGCCATCTCTAGGTGTATGACAAATACTATTTAGTCCTAAAATACACATTTCAGAATATCTTTTTAAGAACGACATTTACAACTGCTATTTGTCATATATCTGGAGATGATGATGTGTGTCATTATCTCGACTACGGTCTTACACCGTACCGACCATTGAAGAGTAGGGGCTTTTCCAAGAATTATCCACAAATATTATGGAATCAGTTAAATTCTCATGCGTTGTTTTATCATAGAACGCAAAGATTTAGTAATTTGACTATAATTAGAGGAAGTCATTTCGGAGTGGCTTACTTGCAGTCTCAACATGAGTCTATGTGCTGCTCCTCTGTTTTTGAGCATGAGTCCATATTTTGAAAAATTGTAACCAGCCTCCTTCTAACAAACTGGCGATAAGCCGATAGCTCGATACTTCAATCCATTTAGAACTGCTGTTCAAGAAAGGAAATCACGAGATAAACCAAGGCCATACCTTGTAGGTAGATATGCCTTTCTTTGAAGAAAAACATTTAATTGAAAAGTTCTTTTTTCTTCCACTAAAGATAAATATGTTCAAAGTTTTAGTGTATATCTCTACTAAAGGCTGTTTGGATTGTATTAAACTTGAAAAAAAGTAAAATGGATTTTACCCTAAATCCTGATAGTATTTACAACCAAACATATTTTAAAACAGTTTAACAGAATGTTAAAATAGAGCAAAAGCTGGATCGTTTATTAGTCATAGATAAAGAAATATTAGCATGAATATTAATTCCGATATAATATTATCATCATCATTATTATTTTCAATGTTGTTAATATTAATAATAATATCATTTTCCAGAATACCGATTTGATCCAAATAATCCAAATCAAGTATTTAAAATTCCAATGACAGAACCTCCAAACGTCGGTATTAAAAGCGACGGTGATTCTCAAAAACCATTCATAACACAAGAAAAAAGCCAAACTGGAGATTCGCTGAAATTGCCAACAAGTCAACAAGAAGCAAACAAAGATCAAGATGGCACGACAGAGCTACAAAATTACCTCGCAAGCGATAAGAGTTTGCCCCCGTCAACCATTGAAAAGGCGAACGTGCCTGATGTAGGTCAGGAAAAAAATATTGGTAAAATTCAGGAGGTTAAGAATGGTGTAACACAAGGAAGTCCTGATATTTCAAAGAGAAATGATATTCCAAGAAAAGAAAAGAGGCAAGAAAGTAAGTTTGTATGTTAATCTAATAAATAAATGAATTTGTAGACGAGAAACAATTATCGACAAAATAATACAATTGGTTGAGCCAAACGTATCATTGTTAGGTTATAGGTAATTGTTTGATATTGAAAGGAATCCAGAAAGGCAACCTTCCACTGATTCACAATTTATATCTCCTTCAAACCAACCCTTTTCAGATTGATATTTCAAATCTTCTTTAAGGAGGCATCAACGCAAAATTTTGGTCTCCAAAAATCGTAACAAAATTTCGGTTGCACGAAATGCAGTCAAAGTACAGTCTAAAAATACATTTACATAATTTGTATCCGACAAACAAGTCGAGAAACAAGCACAAACAATTTGAGGAATCAAATTTTTGATAACCTACTATTTTTACGGTCCGATGCTCATCAACAATTGTATAATCGTTTGTGCGATATCCGAGATGATTTGGACAATTCTCGGTTGACAATAATTATTGGGCTCGCAAAGCTCAGATTTTTGGAAAC
>JAYJMH010018216.1:0-45749 GCA_036873815.1 Phacellophora camtschatica
GTTTTACCGTGGTCTACGTGTCCAATAGTACCTATGTTCACGTGGGGTTTTGAACGATCAAAAGTTTCTTTACTCATTTATTTTCTCCTTAATTAATATTAAATAATCTAGAACCATATCTACGGTTACGAAGCATATTTTTCTTTAACTTCGTTAACAACGTTTTGCGGAACTTGATCATAGTGATCGAATTGCATAGTATATTGCGCACGACCCTGAGATAGGGAGCGCAAGTTATTTACGTAACCGAACATTGATGCAAGTGGAACCATCGCATTTACAACACGAGCGTTTCCACGTTGATCCATAGAAGATACTTGTCCACGACGTGAATTCAAGTCGCCGATAATATCTCCCATATACTCTTCTGGAGTTACAACTTCTACTGCCATTACAGGCTCTAGAAGTTTACCACCAGCTTGTTCTTGCATTTGACGGAAAGCAGCACGTGCAGCAATTTCAAATGCCATAACACTTGAATCCACATCATGATAGCCACCATCTTGCAACACTACCTTGAAGTCAATTACAGGGAAACCTGCAATCTGACCGGTATCTTTTGCGGACAAAAGTCCTTTTTCTACGCCTGGGATATATTCTCTTGGAACAGATCCACCAACAATCTTAGATTCGAACTGGTATCCTTCACCAGGTTCCAACGGTGCAAAATCAAGAACGATTTTTGCAAATTGTCCTGAACCACCAGATTGTTTTTTATGCGTATATTCAATTGTAGCAGGTCGAGAAATTGTTTCTCTGTAAGCTACTTGTGGTTGACCAACTGTACATTCAACATTAAATTCGCGACGCATACGGTCAACGATAATTTCCAAATGTAGTTCGCCCATACCACGGATAAGGGTCTGCCCTGATTCTTCGTCAGTTTTAACGCGGAAAGAGGGGTCCTCTGCGGCTAATCTAGCCAGCGCGATGCCCATTTTTTCTTGGTCAGCTTTTGTATTAGGTTCAATAGCAATCTCAATTACAGGCTCTGGGAATTCCATACGCTCTAAAATAGCAGGCTTTAAAACATCACACAAAGTTTCCCCAGTTGTTGTTTCTTTCAAGCCCGCAACGGCAACAATGTCACCAGCGTGTGCAATTTTAATCTCTTCACGATCTGCAGCGTGCATTAACATCATACGACCTATACGCTCTTTTTTACCCTTTATAGAGTTCAGCACAAAACTGCCTGCTTCTAAAGTACCAGAATAAATACGAACGAAAGTCAAAGAACCTACGAATGGGTCATTCATAATTTTAAATGCCAAGCCAGTCATTGGGTCTTTGTCATCAGGGTTACGAATAAGTTCGCCTTCCCCTTCAACTTCTAGACATTTCAATTCACCAATATCCAATGGAGATGGCAAGAAGTCTACAACCGAATCAAGTAATGGTTGCACACCTTTATTCTTAAATGCTGTACCACATAAAACAGGTACGAAAGAGTTAGAAATTGTACCTTTACGGATACAAGCTTTTAACGTTGCTTCGTCTGGTTCTGTTCCATCAAGGAATGCTTCCATAGCTTCGTCGTCTTGTTCAACAGCCATTTCAACTAATTTCTCACGGTATTCAGCAGCTTGATCAGCGTATTCAGCAGGAATATCAACAACATCAAACTTAGCACCTAATTCTTCACCACCCCAAACGATAGCTTTCATACGAATCAAGTCAATTACACCTTGGAATTCAGCTTCTGCACCAATAGGTAATTGTGTTAACAGTGGATTGGTACCCAAACGGCTAATCATCATATCAACGCAATTAAAGAAATCAGCACCCATACGATCCATTTTATTTACAAATGCCATACGAGGCACATCATATTTATCAGCTTGACGCCATACTGTTTCAGATTGTGGCTCTACACCAGATACCGCATCAAATACAGCAACTGCACCATCTAATACGCGTAAAGCACGCTCTACTTCAATCGTGAAATCCACGTGACCAGGTGTATCAATAATATTAATACGGTGTTCACCCCAAAAACAAGTTGTTGCAGCAGAAGTGATTGTGATTCCGCGTTCTTGCTCTTGTTCCATCCAGTCCATAGTTGCAGCACCATCGTGCACTTCACCTATTTTGTACGATTTACCTGTGTAATACAACACACGTTCTGTAGTCGTCGTTTTACCAGCATCAATATGTGCCATAATACCGATATTGCGGTATTTATCTATTGGTGTACGAGCCATTTTTCTCTATCCTATCTTAAAATTATTTATTTTCTATTCTTACGATAACGCAAGAAGATTACCAACGGTAGTGAGCGAATGCTCTGTTTGCTTCAGCCATTTTGTGCGTATCTTCACGCTTTTTAACAGAAGCGCCACGAGATTGTGATGCGTCTAACAATTCAGCAGACAAACGTGCTACCATAGTTTTTTCAGAACGCTTACGAGCTGCTTCAATCAACCAACGGAAAGCAAGTGCTTGTGCACGTTCAGCACGTACTTCAACAGGAACTTGATACGTTGCACCACCAACACGGCGAGAACGCACTTCCAAATCAGGTTTGATATTTTCAAGACAAGAATGGAAGAAATCTACGATTTTCTCTTCTGTTTTTTGTTGTACAGAATCAAAAGCTTCATAAACAATTTTCTCTGCTAAAGATTTCTTACCTTGAATCATAACAGCGTTTATGAATTTTGATACTACCACATCACCAAATTTTGCATCTGGTTCTATTTTTCGCTTTTCTGCGCGATGACGTCTAGACATTATATTATTTCCTTTGCTTATTTAGGACGCTTAGCGCCATATTTAGAACGACGCTGACGACGATCAGCAACACCTTGTGTATCCAATGCACCACGTACAGTATGGTAACGTACACCAGGTAAATCTTTTACACGACCACCACGAACAAGTACAACGGAGTGTTCTTGCAAGTTGTGTCCTTCACCACCGATATAGCTTGTTACTTCGTAACCGCTTGTCAAACGCACACGCGCTACTTTACGCAATGCAGAGTTAGGTTTTTTAGGAGTTGTCGTGTAAACACGTGTACAAACACCACGTCGTTGTGGGCAAGCCTCTAAATGAGGCACTTTTGTACGCTTAACTTTGTTTTTTCGCCCATTGCGAATAAGTTGATTAATAGTCGGCATATTGAGTTCCTTCGCCATTTCTTTTTAATAAAATTTATAAAAAAACACGCATATACTCTACCTTCTAAACATGCCATACTTGACCAACGGTCTTTTCGTCATGTGAAGCCGATAGCCCCAAAATACTGGAGAACCACGGTCTTTTATTGCTACATAAATAATAAGAGCCCGCACGTATATCGTGAAAACTTTTAATATTGTCTGTCAGATAGTAGTCTTTTTACGGTGCAATGTCAAGTGCTTTTTGTTTGCAATCATATATATTTACAACAAAATACAAGCTTTTTTGCATATTAGTGTATTTCCATAACAAAGTTTTGAACAGAGTCCCAAAAACAAAAAAAGGCAGAGAAAAAACCTGCCTTTTTAGTATCTAAAAAATGTATAAAATTAATTTACAGCATCTTTTAGTACTTTTCCTGCTTTGAATTTTGGCTGTTTAGATGCTTTTATTTGAATAGATTCTCCTGTGCGAGGGTTTCTGCCTGTTGTGGCTGCCCGTTGTGCTACAGAAAAAGTTCCAAACCCAACCAGTCTGATTTCGTCACCAGTCTTTAATACTTTAGTTATAGATGCTAAAAATGCTTCAACCGCTTTAGCAGCATCAGATTTTGTAAGTCCAGCAGATGCGGACACGGATTCAATTAATTCGTTTTTGTTCATATTTTTTTCCTTGTTTTCACAATACTATCAATAAGGCTTAAAAGTTATAAATAAAATGCCCCAATGTCAAATATTTATCAAGATTCAGTATTACTGTATACGTAATAGTATTAATTATTGCACTAAATCAGACTTTTTTTCGTCAACTGCTTTTAAGCCAACTCCTTTAGCTTCGTTCCATTCTATAGACTCTATTTTATTTTTAAGAGCTATTTCTATAACCTGAGTGACATCTTCTACAGGGATAATTTTCAGACTGTCTTTCACATTTTGTGGAATGTCTGCCAAATCTTTTTCATTTTCCTGAGGGATAATAACTGTTTTTATACCACCCCTAAGAGCTGCTAATAATTTTTCTTTCAACCCACCGATTGCCAATACTTTTCCGCGTAAAGTGACTTCTCCTGTCATTGCAACATCTCTTTTCACAGGGTTATTAGTCAAACACGATACGATTGCTGTAACCATTGCGATACCAGCACTGGGACCGTCTTTCGGCGTAGCCCCTTCTGGAACGTGGATGTGTATATCCGTAGTTTTATAAACGGTTGGCAATATCCCTAATTGCGGAGCACGAGAGCGAATATATGTTTCCGCAGCACTGATGGATTCTTTCATTACATCGCCCAGTTTACCAGTTTTTATAACCTGCCCTTTACCTGTGACTAAAGCCCCTTCTATATGCAATAGCTCACCGCCCACAGATGTCCACGCCAAGCCCGTAACCATACCAATCGCATCTTTGTTTTCCATTTCGCCAAAAGAAAATTTACGCACGCCAGAAAAATCTTTAAGATTATCAGAATCAATTATTATTTTTTTACTGCCATTTTGCATTATTTTACGTACAGATTTACGGGCTATCTTTTGTATTTCACGTTCTAAATTACGCACACCTGCTTCACGTGTGTAATACCGAATAATATCCATAATAGCAGTATCTTTTATCTCTAACTCTTCTGCCATTACGCCATTGTCTTTTAATGCCCGTGCAACAAGATGGCGTTTTGCAATCTCTAACTTTTCATCTTCTGTATAGCCTGACAGATTAATAATCTCCATTCTGTCTAGCAAAGGTCCTTGCATATTCAAAGAGTTAGCGGTTGTTATAAACATTACATCAGATAAATCGTACCCTACTTCTAAGTAATGATCAGCAAATTCTCCGTTAATAGATGGATCAAGGACTTCCAATAATGCAGAAGACGGGTCACCCCTGTGATCAGAACCCATTTTTTCAATTTCATCTAACAAAAACATAGGATTGGACGTTCCTGCTTTTTTCATACCTTGAATAATTTTGCCAGGCATTGCCCCAACATATGTGCGACGATGTCCGCGGATTTCAGCTTCGTCACGAACGCCACCCAAAGACATACGGACAAATTTTCGCCCACATGCTTTTGCTATGGATTCGCCAAGAGATGTTTTTCCCACCCCAGGAGGACCCACAAGGCATAAAATTGGTCCTTTGACAGATTTTGTTCGAATATTAACGGCTAAAAATTCCAATATGCGTTCTTTGACTTTTTCCAGTCCGTAGTGATCTTCATCAAGTATTTTTTCTGCTAAATCCAAATCAATATTTATTTTTGAACGTTTTTTCCACGGAATATCAGTTATCCAATCCAGATAGTTTTTCACCACACCCGTTTCTGCAGATATTGGCGGCATAGACCGTAATTTTTTTAACTCTGCATGGGCTTTTTCTTTAACATCCGCAGGCATTTTGCTAGAATCAATACGTTTTTTATACGTTTCCATTTCCGATACTGTATCGTCGCCAAGCTCTTTAGATATAGCTTTCATTTGTTCATTCAGATAGTATTCCCTTTGGTTTTTCTCCATTTGAGTTTTTACTCTATCACGGATACGACGTTCCAATACAACAACTTCGATTTCACCTTCAATAAAAGTAAATATCTTTTCTAATCTATCCAAGACATTACTAGCCTGTATGAATTCTTGTAGTTTTTCCACATTCATACCCAAGTGTGGAACAATGGCATCGGACAAATCCTCTGGCGATTCTATTTGACGAATATTAGCAATTATATCAGCACTAACAGATCCATTTTGCTTGCATAAATCTTCGAATTTATCCATCAAAGGACGCATAATAGCACGCGCTTCTAATTCATTTGAAATTTCCGTATTTACGTTAGTAACCGTAGCATGAAATGCACCATCAATATCGCTTAGAAACTTCACACAGATACGGCGTTCGCCCTCTACCATTACTTTTACCATACCATCGGGTAATTTTATCAATTGTTTCACAGATGCAACTACACCATAATGATATAAGTCGTCAGACTTTGGATTTTCTACTTCGGAATCCTTTTGCGTCAGAAGAACAATCTTTTTTTCTTCGTTCATTACTGTTTCCAAAGCACGAATAGATTTTTCCCTGCCGACAAATAAAGACGCTACCATTTTCGGAAATACGACTATATCACGTAAAGGTATAACGGGATATGAAACCATTTTATCTATGTTTATTTTCATTAAAGATTCTCTTTCTAATTCTTATCCATTTTGCTTTTTATTATTTTCCAATACATGAATTGGATCTTTTTTGCCTTGCACAACATCGGCATTTACAACAACACTGCTGACATCTGTTAATTCTGGCAATTCGTACATAGTATTCAACAACAGGTTTTCCACTATGGAACGCAATCCCCTTGCACCCATTTTTCTGTCAATGGATTTTTTCGCTATTGCCTCTAGTGCATCTTTTTTAAACACAAGGTCAATCTCTTCCATATCAAATAACGCTTGATATTGTTTTGTGATAGCGTTTTTTGGCTCTGTCAGAATGCTAACCAGAGCATCCGTATCAAGGTTTTCCAATGTTGCAATCAAAGGCATACGTCCTGTGAATTCCGGTATCAATCCGAATTTCACTAAATCTTCGGGGTCAATATCTTTCATAACTTCGCCCGTATTGCGGGTTTCTTTGCCATATACTTCCGCACCAAAACCAATAGAACTGTTTTTACCACGCTTGGAAATTATTTCTTCAATTCCTGCAAAGGCACCGCCACATATAAAGAGAATATTTGTCGTGTCTACTTGCAGAAATTCTTGTTGTGGATGTTTTCGCCCGCCTTGTGGTGGAACGGCTGCAACCGTGCCTTCTATTAATTTTAACAATGCCTGTTGCACGCCTTCACCAGATACATCACGTGTAATGGAAGGATTATCAGATTTACGAGCGATTTTGTCTATTTCATCAATATAAATTATGCCCCGTTGTGCTTTTTCAACATCATAATCAGCGTTTTGTAATAATTTTAAAACAATGTTTTCCACATCTTCGCCCACATAGCCTGCTTCGGTAAGTGTTGTCGCATCGGCAATACAGAACGGTACGTCCAATATCCGTGCCAAAGTTTGTGCCAGCAATGTTTTACCACAACCCGTTGGACCTAACATTAATATATTAGATTTGGACAATTCCACATCCGTGCAAGATTTAGACATAGCCGTCAAGCGTTTATAGTGATTATGCACTGCAACAGACAACACACGTTTTGCCATATCTTGCCCAATTACGTATTCATCAAGTATTCTGCGGATTTCACGAGGCGTAGGCGTGCCTTGGGACGTGTCTGCTCTGTCTTCGTTTTTAGTATCCAATGCTTTTTCTTCACGGATAATGTCAACACACAATTCTACACATTCATCACATATAGATACTGTAGGACCCGCAATCATTTTATTAGTTTCGCTTTGGTGTTTTCCACAAAAAGAACACACCACATCTTTTTCAGGTATATTTGTATCGTCTGCCATTCTGATTTCCTTTGCTTAAATTATTTATTTATTTTTAGAACGTCATTTCGGTCAGCAATTACTGCATCAATTAGCCCAAATGCCAATGCTTCTTCTGGAGACATAAAGTTATCTCTGTCCATTGCTTTTTCAATTTCAGATAAGTTGGTACCTGTGTGTTTTTCATAGGTTTGGTTAAGCATTTTTTTCAATCGCAATATTTCTTGTGCTTGGATTTCAATATCGGACGCTTGACCTTGTGCTCCACCGCTAGGTTGGTGAATCATAATACGAGAATTTGGAAGACTGAAGCGTTTTCCTTTTGCACCTGCCATTAACAAGAAAGATCCCATACTGGCAGCCTGCCCCATACATATCGTATTAACATCAGGTTTTATGTATTGCATTGTATCATAAATAGATAATCCGCTGGTTACCACACCACCAGGAGAATTTATGTAGAAATATATATCTTTGTCAGGATCTTCTGCCTCTAAAAACAGTAATTGTGCACAAATTAAGCAGGCAGTGGAATCATCTACGCCACCAGTAAGAAATATAATTCTTTCTTTGAGTAGCCTAGAGTAAATATCAAAAGAACGCTCTCCCCTTGCTGTTTGTTCTACTACCATTGGAACTAACATACTATTATAAGTATCCTGAGGATTAAAATGAGTCATATTGCATCCTTTCTTTTATGTTTTATATACTTATAGTCTGCACCATTTTGCAAAATTCTGCAACTATAATATATAGATAATACTGTTATGGGATTTTTCAACCCCCTGTAAAAATAAAAAATCCCCACTGCAAAGTAGGGATTTTTCATTTAAAAAACAACGCTTAAGATTTTTTAGCAGGTGTCTTTTTTGCAGCTGTTTTTTTAGCAGGTGTCTTTTTTGCAACGGTCTTTTTTGCAACGGTCTTTTTAGCAGTTTCTTTCTTTGCCGCAGGTTTTTCTGCAACCTTTTCTTCATCACCCGCCAATAAAGCTGTTATTTCTTCAGAAGTTAATTCTTTTTCTGTAACATCAGCTTTTAACAATAATGCGTCCACAACTTTTTCTTCTAATAATGGTGCACGTAATTGTTCTAATACTTTTGGATTCTTTTTGTAGAATTCAAATATCTGCATTTCTTGCCCAGGGTATCTTTGTGCTTCGTTTAATACTGCACGCTGAATATCGTCTTGTGTAACTTGAATATCCAAGTTTCCTGCAACCTCTGTCAACAACAATCCTAAACGTACACGTCTAGCAGATAATTCACGGTATTCTTTTTCCAATTCCGCTTCAGAACGATTAGCATCTTCTTCTTCTAATTGACCATCTTCTTTTGCTTTTAGAACTTGTTTCCATAATTCAGAAAACTCTTGTTCTATCATTTCAGCAGGCACTTCAAATTTATGATTTTCGTCAAGTTGATCCATCAAGTCTTTTTTAACAATATGTCTTGTTTCATTGTCAAATTGCCCAGCAATACGTTCTTTAACACGTTCTTGTAAAACTTCGATGCTTTCAACGCCCAATTTTTTAGCAAATTCATCGTTTATCTCTGTTGCAACAGTTTCTTTAACTTCTTTGATTGTGCATTCAAATACAGCTGGTTTACCAGCCAATTCTTTTGCGTGGTATTCTTCAGGGAAAGACACTTCAACATCTTTTTTGTCGCCTGCTTTTACACCAACCAATTGTTCTTCAAAACCTGGTATGAAAGAATTAGATCCCAATTCCAAAGCGTAATCCGAACCAGCACCACCTTCAAACGCAACGCCATCTACTTTGCCCAAGAAATCAATAACAGCTATATCGCCTGTTTTTGCAGCACGTTCAACAACTTTAGAATCTTTGAAATCTTTTGCGATTGTGTCGATAGATTCTTGTACTTCTTTATCTGATACTTTGCATTTAATTGTTTCAAGTTTTAATTTTGCAAAGTCCATAAATTTAATTTCTGGTAACAAAATGAATGATAAAGAAAATTCAATATCTTTACCTTTTTCAGCAGATTTTACATCCACATTAGGCTGTGACGCCAAACGCAAAGAATTTTCTGTTGTGATTTTTTCAACGGATTCTTGTATCTGTTTATGTATCATATCCCCAAAAGCACTGTCGCCGAATTTACTTTCTAGTACAGATTCTGGAACTTTACCTTTTCTAAAACCCGGAATGTTTGCCGTTTCACCGTATTTTAAAAGCGTTGAACGCACTTGTGCAGCAACATCGTTGGCAGGTATAACCACTGTATAATCAGCAGCAGTTTCAGTTTTTTTGGATTGTGTTATTTGCATTGGATACTCCGTTTATATCAGAATGTATTACAGTTTAAGAATATATACTGTGCTGTCGCCAGCCCACACTATAATTCTGTTGCTAGTCTTCGCTTTTTAGTGCAAGGTTGCACATACGTAAAAAGCTACTATGAATATGGTGCGGGTGAGAGGACTTGAACCTCCACGAGTTGCCCCACTGGAACCTAAACCCAGCGCGTCTGCCAATTCCGCCACACCCGCATGGATAGTAGCTATACATTTATATATATGCTTTCAATAAAAAATGCAAGCCCTTTTATTTTTTTCTTGCTAGTTTTTCCGAAATTTCGTACATAGGTATTATGAAAAAATCATTGCCAAACACATATCAAGATTGCCTTAATCACATATACAGTACATATATGCAGGCAAAACCCCAAATCAAACACGCTTTGGATTGTCATATCAGGGATATTAGTATCATTCACAAGCTTTTAGACTTTCATAACATTTCTGCCAAGTGTGAAAAAACGGTTAAAATAACAGGCTCAAAGGGTAAAGGCACGGTTACAAGATTGTGCGAGGCAATGATTCGAATTCAACACCCCCATCAAAAAATTGCAATGTTAATAAGCCCAGAAGAATTGCACCATACGGACAGAATGCGTATCAATGGGGTTGCCATAACCGAACAAGAATTTGTACGGATATATAAAATATTATTACCGTATATACATCAAAAAAGTATACAATTTTCTATGGACGAATATTTTTCCCCCAGTGGTTTATTTTTGTGCATTGCATTATATTGGTTTCAGGAACAAAATGTTGATTGGACAGTATTAGAAACAGGCAGAGGGGCAATGTTTGACGAAGTTGGCAACATTGCATCCCGTACCAGTATTGTTACCAGTATTTTATTAGAACACCCCGAATATTTGGGGGACAGTTTGGAATCTATTGCACATCATAAATTGTATGTAGCCCACAACAGCACCGCTGTGGCAATCGGCAAAAGTGTTGTACCGCACGCCAGTAACATAAAAAATACATTGCCCGAATTTATAATTGATAGTTTCACAGCATACCCACAATGGTATCGCGAAAACTGTATGGTTGCAGTGGCAGCCATAGCCCATTTATTGGATATGGATAGCCAGTTGATTTATGATAATTTTAAAGGTAAAAATCAAAATGTTGCGGCTGCATTTGGCATAAGTGAAAAATGGGGAAAAACACTGTATTATGACGGGGCAATCGCCCTGCCGTCTTTGGATTCACAATTTTTAGACACGGTTATAAAATCGGCAAAGGATAATAATAAAAGTATTATATTTCTGGTATCCTTGCCCGATGAAAAAGACATATTTAATATGTGTGCAGTATTACAACAAAAGGCGAATGTTAATCACGTAGTACTGCAAGGCACACGTGGGTATTTAGAATATACGAAAACATTGGAATCATTTAAGGATACGGTTGTATGGCAAGGCAAGTACGATGACGTTCTGGGATTCACAAATTTCATAAAGAACACCCCAACAGATATAATATATTGCATTGGGACACAAACGTATATCAGATTGGTAAAATCAGCCTTGGGGCAATAACCGTTCCGCAATGTCCCACCGGTCATACGCATTTTGCGTCATTTCTGGTAAAACGCTGGCGATTTCAGTCATTTCTGCCATATCACCGTTACAATGTAATATCACATCGCACCCCGCATCAATACAGCTGGTGGTTTTTTCAGCAAAAGTCCCCGGTAATGCTTTCATAGATAAATCATCGGTCATAAGCAATCCAGTATAGCCCATTACAGTACGAATATAATTTATGCCTTTTTTAGAATGGGTCAAAACCGTATCCGCATCAATGGCAGTATAAATTATATGTGCCGTCATTGCTAATGGATATTTTTTGTTTATAACAAACGGTTTAAAGTCGGTATTTTCCAAATTTTGCAGTGTTTCGGTTACACGGGGTAAATCTAAATGACTATCCACTAATGCTCTACCATGACCAGGTATATGTTTTATTACGGGTAAAACGCCGACGGACAATAATCCATCTGCCTGTATGGCACCCAATTCGGCAACGATGGTAATATCATCGGAAAAAGCACGGTCGCCGATAACATCATGAGCCCCGGCAACTGGAATATCAAGTAAAGGCAAACAATCTACATTAATGCCAACAGCATGTAAATCCATACCGATTTTAGCAGAATTTTCAAAATTACTCTTACGAGCCTTTTCAGGGCTGTCCTGCACATACATATCACCAAAAGATTTTGCAGGTGGGTACGATTGCCAATGTGGTTCTTTCATACGTTGTACTCTGCCGCCCTCTTGATCAATCAATATAGGAGTATTGGGTCTGCCCGTAATAGCACGCAGAGATTTTGTCAATGCATTGACTTGGTCAGGAGTATCAATATTGCGGGCAAAAAGTATAAAACCAAGCGGGTTTAGGTTTGTAAAGAAATTTATTTCTTGTTCGGTTAAACTGTAACCAGAACACCCAAAAATACCCGCTGTTATTTTACGAGCAGTCTTATGGTGCAGAGACAATACAATCCCCTCCTTTTGTCTTGATAATTTTACACGCTGTTGTCGCCTTAGAACGCGATGCGTACCCTGCAGCGCGGACTCTGTAATATCTTTTGCCCTTAATTTTTACAGATCGTATATCAACACTTGTGTTTTTTAATACAGAATATTTCTTCTTTGATTTACTATAAATTCTGTACGCACGTTTTTTAGACGTAACAGATGCCAATTGCACACCCCAAGATGATTTATTCGACGTTGCTTTTGGTGATTTTTTCTTCGCTGAATACTTTTTGGGCTTGTATTTCTTTTTAGTAGTTGTTTTATTAGGACGTTTTTTAACACTTACTTTCTTTTCTGTACTGCTCAACCCTTGAACCATAACAGAATTATTTGCTTGCTTACCGTCCACCACATCTTTAACCTCTAACGGAGTTTCAGGCGGTGGTAATAAGCGTTCAATTTTATCATCGCCTGCACTGTCTGCAACAATTCCATAAACAACCTTGTCCAAATCTTTGATTTTCATTCCCTTTGCATCGATGGGAACTTCTTTTAACGTTTCTTCAGATTGGATAATAGGAATATTACTATCGTCTTCCATATCACTGGAAGAATAAATGTAAAACACACCTATGACGAAACCACTGACTGCTGTTATTAGTGTCGCAATAATTGCAATACCTGGTAATTGATTTTTTTGATTACTCATTTTCTCACCTATAATTCTTATTATATATAATACATATGTTTTCTCAGTATATACACTTTTTCAAAATACACAACGATTAGATACTTTATAAAATATATATATCTATTACAATACTTCTCTTGGTGGTATTGCAAAAATTTCCAATCCGCTTTCTATAACGTTTTTAATGGACTGCACCACTGTCAAACGCGCTTGTGTCGTATCAGTATTATTTTCTAATATAAAGCGTAATGTTGCATCATTTCCGCCCTTTGCCCATAATTCGTGGAATCTGGCAGCCAAATTCATTAAATAGAATGCAACCCTGTGCGGTTCAAAATTTTCCGCTGCACTTTCAAGCGTGCGTGGATATAACGCCAATTCTTTGACGATGTTTAAAAATTCTTGTTCGTTAACCGCGTGAGCATTCTTGGGATCTACGATAAATCCGCTTTCCTCTGCTTGACGTAATACGGAACAACATCTGGCATACGCATATTGCACATAAAATATGGGATTTTCCTTTGATGCCTCTTTAACAACGGCTAAATCAAAATCCAGAGGTGCATCTGCCTTACGTGTCATCATAAAGAATCGGACAACATCTGCCCCTACTTCATCAACTAATTCCCGTAATGTAACAAAAGTACCAGAACGTTTTGACATTTTCAATACAGTTCCATTATCCATTAATTTTACCAGCTGGCATAATTCTACGTGCAAAGAACCCTTGTTTTCAGTGACTGCTTGTAACGCCCCTTGCATACGTTTTACATATCCGCCATGGTCAGCACCCCAAACATTGATTTGTTTGGCAAAGCCTCTATTATATTTGTCAAAATGATACGCTATATCAGATGCAAAGTACGTGTAACCTCCATCAGATTTTTGTAATGGTCTGTCCGTATCATCACCGTATTGCATGGATTTAAATAATATTTGCGGACGGGCTTCCCAATTTTCTGGCAGTTTGCCCTTTGGCGGTTCTAGTACCCCTTGATACACATCGCCTTTATCAGTTAAAATCTTTATTGCCTGTTCCACTTTACCCTGTTCTACCAATGCTTTTTCCGAAGAAAATATATCGTGCTCTACGCCTAATGCTTTTAAATCGTTGCGTATCATATCCATCATTGCATCAATGGCAAAAGCCCGTATATCTTCCAACCACTGGCTTTCAGGTAAGGTCATCAAGCTGTCGCCGTATGTATCTTTTAAGGCTTGTCCTGCTGCTTTCAGATAATCCCCTGGGTATAATCCTTCTGGAATTGTGATATTTTCACCATTGGCTTCTTTGTACCGTAAAAATACGCTGCGGGCTAATACGTCCACTTGAGCGCCTGCGTCATTGATATAATATTCACGGGTAACGTCATAGCCAACCTTTTTTAATAATAACGCCAATACGTCCCCGTACACTGCCCCACGAGCATGCCCAATGTGCATAGGTCCTGTTGGGTTTGCCGATACATATTCCACATTTACGGGTACGTTTTGCCCAATATCGCTGCGTCCAAAATCTTTGGGGTGTTGCAATATATTTTCCAATACCGATTGCAACACAGTATTATTTATACGAATATTTATAAATCCCGGTCCAGCGATTTCAACACTTTGCACATCGTCAAATGCAGATATTTTTTCTGCTATTTTTTCCGCTAGGGCTCTAGGGGGCATTTTTGCTTGTTTACACAATACCATTGCGGCGTTTGTTGCCATATCGCCATGGGACAAATCCCGTGGTTGTTCCAATGTGATAGAGTCTGTATTAAATTCACACTCTAACTCTGTCGCTAATATGTGCAATTCGGTAATTAATGTATCGCGTATGGTTTTAAAAATATTCATAAAATTGCCTTATTTATTTCTGTTGGTTTATTTCTATTTGGTTTATTTCTGTTGGTTTATTTCTGTTTGGGTATTCACTGTTAAGCGTTGCATTTTGTGCTATGTATACCATATTTTAAAAAAATATCAATGCTTAGATATGGTCGTTAGATATTCCATTCAATCCTTTGGTATATCCGCATATACTCTGTCCGCATAAGAATCCGTCATTCCTGCAATATAGTCCCCTATGGATACACCTGTTGCAACGGTATCAGATGTTATGGCACCATCAGAGTTTATATGCATATAATCCCGTTGCCATTCTTGGGGCAGTGCCGATGGGGTGGACGTGTAATATTCATATAATGCGGTTATTTTATCCCAACACTGTTTCCGCTGATTTTCAATGCTTTCGGCTCTGTAGACTCTTGTAAATAAAAATTCCCGTAATTCTTTTGTGCCGTTATACATAGCATCAGACATACACACAATTTGATAGCCTGCATTTCGCACATCATCAACGCTGGTTGGATTCAACGCATTCAGGTTGCCTTGCGTTGTGTCTTTTATATCCATCACCATTTGCGATAATAACCGCCGTACAATTTCTGTTACTTGTCTGTTTTCAGAAATATCAGGGTATTGTTTTTTTACAGTTTCAATAACAGGTTTTATGTGCTTTACAGTCTTTAAGTCCTGCAATGTAAATAATCCCGCACGGTACCCATCGTCTATATCGTGATGATTATAGGCTACATCGTCTGCTATGGCGGCGATTTGGGCTTCGACAGAAGAAAAAGTATCCAGTTGCAAATCCCAATTTTCCAAAAGTTGTGGTTTCAAGCTATCTTTTTTCAAGCTATCTTTTTTCAAGCTATCTTTTTTCAAGCTGTCCTTTTCCAAACCGCTCTTTTTATTATATGTAGCAATATAGCTGGAATCTTTTACATCAACAGGTCCGTTATGCTTTATAATACCTTCCAATGATTCCCACGTTAAATTTAAACCGTTAAATTCAGGGTATTTGTGTTCTATCTCTGTAACGATTTTTAAACTGTGGGCATTATGGTCAAAGCCTCCCACCGCTGTCATAGACGCATTCAGCGCATCTTCGCCAATATGTCCATAGGGGGGATGCCCTAAATCGTGCGACAGGGCTATTGTTTCCGTTAAATCTTCGTCCACTTTTAAAAACCGTGCCAAAGTGCGCGCAATTTGTGCGACTTCTATCGTATGTGTTAATCGGGTTCGCATATGGTCTTCACCTGTTGATATGAACACTTGTGTTTTACCCTTTAACCTGCGGAAAGCCATACTGTGTATAACCCTGTCCCTATCTCTGGCAAAAGCATCTCTGTCATCAAAGTTGTCTTGATTGTGTAATCTGCCCTTGCTGTTTTGTGAAAACGATGAAAATGATGCTTTCATAATATATACTATATCTCCTGTGATTTTACGGTAAAACGGATAAAACCGATTAAAATAATACTTTATGCCTATAGACTCTATATTGCAAATATAATATTATTAATATTACAATACTATAAATACCAAAGCCCAGTAATAAACCCTTTTAAAAATGCCTTGTGATAAACCCTTGGTAAAATTAAAAATCTAAACCACTTTATAAATTCCAGCTATTTTATAAATTCAAGCCACTTGAAAAAAATGATATGAAAATTTGTACAAAACATATATATACAATATAAAATACATATATAAACATATGCACAATACAAAACATATATAAACCCTATAGAAATGGATATTATGACAAATATGCACCCCACCGCACATACTTTGAAAATAGCAACATTCAATATTAACTCTGTACGGGCAAGGATACAAAACTTGCAAGAGTGGCTGACAGAAACCAATCCAGATATTGTTTTTTTACAAGAATTAAAATGTCAAGACGACCAATTCCCTACTATGGAATTACAATCACTTGGGTATAACAGTGCTGTTTTTGGGCAAAAGGCATATAATGGCGTGGCAATATTGTCAAAACACCCCATAGAATCCGTACAATATGGATTGCCTGATATTCCAACAGGATACACTTTGGATACAGCACAACGGGACGACTCGCAACGGGATAATACACAACAAAACGACTCGCAACAAGAACTACAGCAGGATAATACGCAACAGGGCAAGGCTGATATATTAACGCAACCTGATTCCCAATCTCGGTACATAGAGGCAACAATATGCGGTATACGATGTTGTTGTTTATATTTGCCAAATGGTAACCCTGTCGGTGATATTCAAAACAGTGATAAATACAAATATAAAATTAATTGGATGGAACGCCTGTATTGTCATTTAAAAAATACAGTATTACCCACGCATATGCCCGTTGTTGTCGGCGGAGATTTTAATGTTATTCCATCTGATACGGACTGTGAAAACCCTGTGGATTGGGTTGGCGATGCGGCAACTTTGCCCCAAACCAAAGAACAGTACAGAAAATTTTTAAATCTGGGACTTACCGAAAGTTTTACAAGTCTAAACCCACAAGAAAAAAACGCCTATACATTTTGGGATTATCAAAGGGGAGCATGGCAAAAAAACAACGGCATTCGCATTGATTTCTTTTTAACAAACGCCTATATGACGGACAGAGCTTTGCAATGTTGGGTAGACAAAACCCCCAGAGCAAAAGAAAAAGCGTCTGACCATACGCCGCTTATGTTGGAAGTATCGTCCGTACAATCAAACCCAACAACGCACACATCAGAACCTGTAACACCACACACATCAGAATCTGTAACAGGGCAAACCGTATGAATTTAAATAAATTATTTCAAAAACATACATTTACAGCTGTTATATTATTTTGTATTAGCATTGCAGTAATCGCAGTGGCAATCCATAACAGCCATAAAATAACCGTCGGCGTATTAAATGACAATGCCCCATGGCACACTGAAAGCGGTGATGGCTTTGATATAGATATGGCAAACGCTTTGTGTAAAAGTATGCAAAAACAATGCGAATTTTTATATTATGATGCGGATATAATAGAAAAAGAACTTTTACAGGGTAATATTGATATAGCAGTATCTGCCTATGAGGATTCTATTCAAAAATCATCTGTTATCGCTTCTGAACCCTATATGGACACAGGTCACGTATTTACCAGTATTCATTATCCACGTTTTAGCACTCTAGAATCCTTTAAAGAAAATATAAAGGATTCTGTTATTGGCGTTTTGGGAACGAATGCAACCATAAACACCGTCAATAGGAAATTTAGCAATGCCCCATTTAAAAATCTAATTGTGGGGTATAAATCCTTGCAAGAAATGAAAATGGATTTATTGGCGGACAATATACAAATCGCCCTTGCCGAAACCAGTATGATGTTATACGTAAAACGAAATGCGAAAAACCTGCGTGTTATATCCCCCCCGTTATTTCATCATAATGCAGATATGCCAAAAAACCATATTGTAATTATTGCCAATAAAAACAAAACCCGCTTTTTGAAAAATATCAATAAACACTTGGGGTACTTGCAAAAAAATGGTACATTACAAAAATTGTCAACAAAATGGCTTGGCTTTGATGCTTCTGTTACTCAATAAACGCACAATTGGAAAGCTATACTAAATGATATCTCCTGCTGATATAATCATAGATTGCAATGGTACAGTGCGATCAAAACAGTATAACGATATATACTTTTCCCCTGATAATGGTATTGCAGAAAGCACATATGTATATTTGCAAGGCAGCGGATTGACAGACAAAATACACAAAGACACAACCGTTTTGGAAACTGGGTTTGGCACAGGATTAAACCTTTTACTAACATTGCATACGTGGGACACTGCCCCTGAAAAAGCCGATTTAACCTATATCAGTATTGAAAAACACCCCATTTGTTTATCAGATTTAAAACATATCTACAGCTTTTTACCCCCATACTTGAAACTTTATGCGGATTGCCTATTAAAAAATTATCCCCCATTGGAATCTGGTATCCACAGCTTTAAAGTCCGCAATGCAACAGTAATATTATATTTTAATGATGTAATGGATGTTTTGCATAGTATCAGCCATACAATAGATATTTTTTATTTGGACGGCTTTGCCCCCAATAAAAATGCAGATATGTGGCAAGAATCCTTGTTTGAAAACCTGTACGCCATATCTTCGCCCTCCAGTGTTCTGACAACATTCACCAGCGCAACACCCGTGCGAAAAGCCATAGAAAAAGCAGGATTCATAGTGGAAAAACGTGCAGGATTTGGACGTAAACGAGAATGTTTAACCGCAGCAAAAAATATATTCCCCACCCCCGAACCGTTTGAAAGCGTGGCAATTATTGGGGCGGGCATTATGGGGTGCTGGATTGCATATTATTTGCAAAAAATGGGTAAAAAAGTAACCTTGTATGATACATCAGATGCCCCCATGCAAAAAACCAGTGGTAATCCGATTGCCTTATTAAACCCCAGCTTTACCAATCAAAACGGGGCTTTACGTGATTTTCAACGCAACGCTTTTATGTATGCAATATCCGCATATAATTGTGATGAAATGCCCGACATTTGGGCAGTCAAAGGGGTTACAAAATATCCATCAAAAAATCACCCTGCCGACAGATTGTTGCAATGGCATACCCATCAAAATATATCCGCAAAAGACATACAATATAACAAAAAAACACAAAGTATATTTTTCCCACGTCTAGGGGCGGTATATCCTGCAAAAATTGCCCAACATTTAACCCAAGATATACAATTTGTTGGTAATACCACCATTGACGATATTGACAGCTTTAAAAAAGAAACAGACGCAGACAGGGTTATTATAACAACAGGATATATGGCAGAATCCCTGACAAAAACATCATACCCAAACAGCTTTACAGTGGGGCAATGTGAATACATTGAAAATATTACGCCATATGTTAATGCAGATACAAATGCAGATATTAAAACAAATATAAATATAAATGCAGATATGGGGGCAACCAATACAGAGTCCCATAAAACAAAAATCCCCCCCGCATATGTAACATTGCAAAAAGCAGCTTCTGAAAATGGATATGGTATTATTTCTGGTAACGCTATGGTATTTGGTGCGGCGTTTGACCGAACAGAAAATTTTGACGATTTGCCTGTATTTCCCATCGCCCCCCGCACAGATTGGCAAACAGATAACATCGCAAAAATCCCCCGTGTGTTTTCCATATCCCCTGCAGCTGATGATTGCATATCAAAAACAGGTATCCGTGCCAATCCAAAAGGATATTTACCCGTGATACATTCCATATCAGATTCTGTATTATGCATTACCGCAATGGGGGCAAAGGGCTTTTTAACCGCACCATATGTTGCCAGTATTGTTTGCCATTCCATATTGACAAACACATCCCCTATTGCACAATCTTTATTAAAAAAGCTTGTCCAATTAGATCGTTAAGACAATAAAAACAGCCATAAAATCTCTGTTTTATATCACCTTAAATAAATAAGGGCGAAAGTACGTAAGTTCCTAAATTTCATTGACAAATATCAATTTTCAATTACAATAAATTTATCTATTCTGTAACAACAGTATAGTACAATAGCATTATATTAATAATTTATGAAAAGAGGATATTATGTCAAAAATTTCTGAAAATGCAAAAATCCCATCGGCTACATTCAAAGTTGTAAGAGATGGCGACTTTCACGATGTAACCACAAATGATGTATTTGCTGGTAAAACAGTTGTAGTATTTGGTTTACCTGGTGCTTTCACGCCTGTATGTTCTGGCAGCCAAGTCCCTGGTTATGTAAAAGCAAAAGAAGAATTTACAAAAGCTGGTGTTGATACTATTGCATGTCTTTCTGTGAACGATTCTTTCGTTATGAATGCATGGCAAAAAGCACAAAACGCTGAAGAATTGGTAATGTTACCAGACGGAAATGCGGAATTTACAAAAGGATTGGGCTTAGGTCTTAACTTTGAAGAATTAGGTTTTGGCGAACGTTGCACACGTTTTTCCATGTTGGTAAAAGACGGTACAGTTGTAAAAATCTTTGAAGAAGAAGATCCATCTGTATTGGTAACATCTGACGCTGATACAATGTTAGAATATCTAGCTGCATAATTACAGCCATACGGTATTACAGAAAAGCCCTGCACACTGCGGGGCTTTTTTTATGGGGTTTTATCTTCTAATATGCTTTACGTCTTTATCTGTTTTTTGTCCGTATAGGCTTTATATGCCTTATGGCTTTATATGCTTTTTGTCTTTATGTACTTTATGTGTTTTTTGATTGTGTTATGAAAATATTTTGTATATATACAGTTATGAAAACAATACCATATATAAAAACGTAAAAATGATACACAATGCCGAAACACACCCCCATTAAAAATATCCCCATGCACCTAGCCCCGATGGAAGGGGTTTTAGACGCATCGTTACGCAGCGTTATTTGTGCGGTTGGCGGATATGGCAAAGCCCACAGCGAATTTGTACGTGTATCCAATCATTTACACAGTGATTCCACATTTTTAAAGGTTTGCCCTGAAATAAACACGGCTTGTAAAACCGATGATGGAACACCTGTTGCATTACAATTATTAGGGTCGGACCCCAACGCTATGGCAGAAAATGCCCACAAAGCCTATACTTTGGGGGTTACACACATAGACGTGAATTTTGGTTGCCCTGCCCGTATGGTTAATAAATCCGGCGGCGGTGCGGAAATGTTAAAAACCCCTGATTGTGTGTATAAAGTCATATCGGCAATCAATGCCATACGTCCAAACGGTGCAATATTAAGCGGTAAAATGCGACTGGGCTATAACGATAAAACATTGGCAACCGAAAATGCTTGTGCCATTGAAACCGCAGGCGGCAGCATTATCACCGTACACGGCAGAACGAAAAAACAAGGGTATACGGGGCATGCCGATTGGGAAACCGTTGCCCATATAAAACAGGCGACCGATTGTGATATTTTTGTAAATGGGGATATAATTGATGCGGATTCCTGTCAACGGGCATTACGTATCAGCAATGCTGATGGGGTTGTCATAGGGCGTGGGGCATTGATGACACCAAATTTAGGAACCGTATTACAACAAGATGAACCACCAATGGAATGGAACGAAGTTTTGTATGCTTTGCAAAAGTATTGCCGTATTTTTCCACCCTGTGCAGAAACAACAAGCCACGCCGATAAATATCGTGCAAATCGCATAAAACAATGGTTGGGCGTGTATTTAATACATACGTACCCACAGGCAAAACCATTATTTGACACATTGAAAACATTACAAGGTCAAAACTTTATAACAGCTTTAAATTCGTGTAATACTGGGTAACAGACCGGTAAATGTTATAAAAAAGAATACAAAAAAAGCCCGTAAACGGGCTTTTATAAATACATAATCCACATTAAAACGATTGGATTCTTTGTATCATCGCACTAAGCCCATTACGTCTAGACCCTGCCAAATTTTTATCCAATCCCAAACTTTTTAACAAAGCATTTACATCAACCGCTTGGATTTCCGTGCGGGGGGCGTTGTTAAATACTTCAAACATTACCGCAATTAAACCCTTTACAATCATTGCATCGCTGTCACCCTGTAAAACAATAACCCCATCTTTTTCTTGTGCCGTAATCCATACTTGCGACATACAGCCTTCTACTTTTGTGCTGTCTGTTTTCAATGAATCTGGCATTTCTGGTAATGCTTTGCCTAAATCAATAATATATTCATAGCGTTCTTCCCACGTTCCTAAAAATTGAAAATCTGCAATTAATTTTTCACTTCTACCCATTCCATTTTCCTTACTGCATTTTAATATAATATATGCTATAACAATTTTAATTTTATAAATACTCTTTATATTAAAACACTATACACGATAAAAATAAACTGTAAATAGACACTAATCAACAAAATACCAAACCCAATCAACAAAAAAACAAACCCAATCACCATACTATAATTAACAGTAATAACCACACTGCAAAGGATAACAAAATGGATATATTATATATTATTATCGGAATTGCCCTGCTGTATTTCGGCGGAGAATATTTATTATCAGGGGCGGTTGCCACTGCGGAAAAATTAGACATTCCCAAAGTATTTACGGCGGTTGTTTTGATAGGGTTTGGAACATCTGCCCCCGAATTGTTTGTAACCTTAAATGCGTTGTATATTGATATTCCCGCTATTGCAGTGGGCAACATATTGGGCAGTAATGTCGCCAATATATTGTTGGTTGCATCATTGGGGATGATACTTGCCCCTATCACAACAAAAATAAAAGGGATAGGATATGAATCCATATTCTTTTTGGGGGCATCTGCCTTTCCCATTATAACCAGTTATTTTTTTGGTGGTGTAGGTTTTATCGTAGGAATTGGGGCGTTACTGTCGCTGGGCATATATTTCTTATTGGCAATGAAACGCCCTAACGCTGATGAAATGGACGAAGAATTTGAACCCCTGTCCTATGGCAAAATAATACTATACGTTTTAACAGGATTGATTATGTTGGTTTTCGGGGCAAAAGCCTTGATACAAGGGGCAACTGCCATTGCGTTAAACTTTGGTATATCCGAAGCGGTTATTGGGCTGTCTATGGTCGCAGTTGGCACCAGTCTGCCTGAAATTGCAACCAGCATCGCTGCAGCACGTCGGGGCGAAGGAAAAATGATAATCGGCAACGTATTGGGCAGCAATATATTTAATGTCCTGTTAATATTAGGCATTTCCAGTATGGTTAAATTTGTTAATATTCCATTTTCCGTATTTATTACCGATGGGTTAATTGGGTTAATTTCTGCTGCTGTGTTGTTAATTTTGATATATGCCAAAAAATTGACTTTACCCTTTGGAATATTGGGATTGATAACATATGCAGGATATATTTACACGTGGACAATCCGATAACAAGGGGGAATTATGATACATTTTGATTTGGACGGCGTACTGGCGGATTATTGTAAACACTTTACCCATAAAACTGGGTTGGACGTTAATACATTAAACAGAAAAGACCGCTATATTGCACTTGCCCCCCATTTGGATACATTTTTCATTGATTTGCCCGTTATGGCGTTGGGTATGGATATTCTGCAATATTGTATCGATAAAAAATATCCCATCGGTATTCTTTCCAGTGCAGGGTCAACGCATTTTGATACAATCCAACATCAAAAAAGAATATGGATAAAAAATCATATTCCCATAGATTTGCCTGTTATTTTAACAAAAACCAGCAAAGAAAAAGCCCAATATGTGGAAAAAAGTGTTTTAATTGATGACAGGGACGAAGCCATATTACCATTTCGCTGTGCGGGGGGTATGGCGTTAAAATTCACCAACACCCCACAAAACACTGTAAATATTAAAAATGCAATAACCGATTTTATGTCCAGCACCCATTGTCAATAATCGGTAAATTAGCAACATCTTGCACGTAAATATATATCATTGCTGTTCCAAATGTCGTGTTTATTGTGAATCGGTCATATAATGCGGGGTAATCTTCCCATTCATCGCACGCTTGCAAATGTTCGGGGGTAATTTCATATACTTCGCCCACGATAGCAGTCGCCCCACCAACAACCACCGCAGGATACGTGTCTTGCCCTTGTTCTATTGTGTGCATTGTATAGTGTGCGGGGGTTGTATACGGTCCCATATACTTTGCCCCTGATAAAAATTGCGATGCGGTATTCTGGCTTTTTAAGGAACCATAGACAAACAGCAACATTTATTTTTTTATTCCACTAAATAAAACCACACTGCCCTTGCGGACTACCTTTACAGAATGCAAATGTTTTTCAAGGGCTTTTTCTAAACTTTCTTGACTGTCGTGGGTATTATGAAATATACCTTTTTTGTTGTATGTCGCCATTAATTTATGTGCCATTTTGCTGGATTTGTCATCGGCATTTATAATGGTCGCCCCAAATAACGTCCCCCCATCCTTTAATACAGAAACCGCATTGCCCAACGCATCGGATTTTTCCGCATCAAATGTCCCAGGGATACAATGTAATAAATAATTTATTGCAACACTGTCATACCCTGCACAATCTTTTGGTATGGGTTTAAATATATTATGATGATATAAAACGGAATCAAACAATCCTGCTTTTCTTTGTACGTATTGCAAGGCATTCATATTCAAATCCATTATATCAATATGGATTTTATCTAATTCTATCATTTTTTGCAGACGTTTCAGATAATATCCAGACCCTACCCCTATATCTAGGTGATTTTTACCAATTTTTTCCGCATACAACTTTACCATATGTCTTGCGTTGCATTTCCATACAAAGCTGTTTGATATGTGCGTTACCACAATATCGTATATTCGTAAAACCCATGGGTTGTATACTGCCTGCCCATCGTCTGTTTGTTTTTTGAACTTCTTTTGCTTTACTTTTTCTTCAAAATTCCCCGTTATTTTTGGGGCTTTTTGTTGTGCTGTATTGATACCTTTATCCGCTTTTGCATTTTTATCAATACCGCTTTTATCAGCAACATTCTTAACAACGCTATTTTTAGAAACGGACGTTTTTACCGTGGATTTCGCAGCGGATTTCGCAGCGGTTTTGCTAGCTGTCTTTTTAACTGTATTCTTAGCGGCTGCTTTTTTAGCTGTGGTTTTGCTAGCTGTCTTTTTTACTGCTGTCTTTTTGGCAGTTGCTTTTTTAACAGGGGCTTTTTTAGCGGATTCGTTTTGCTTGTTTTCAAGCGTATCAGATTTTTTTTCAGCCATTTTTCACTCTCTTTTATTGTATATCTTCGTATTTTATTGTGTGCGTTATATCGTTTACTATACTGTATATCTTTTACTATACTGGAATTATTATAACTTGCAACACATCAGAACAAAGCACACGATTTAAATGTAGTCTTTCCAATGTATCTGCTCAAATGTATCTGCTCCAGTTTGCCGCTCAAATTTAACGTGGAAAACTATGCCTCGGATTCCAATAACCGTTGTGCATCAAGGGCAGCCTGACACCCCATACCTGCGGCTGTTACTGCTTGGCGATAAATTTTATCTGCAACATCCCCTGCTGCAAAAACACCGTCAATATTTGTTTTTGGAGTCCCCGGTTCTACGATTAAATACCCCCCATCATCCATTGCCAATCCTGAATCTTTAAATACTGCTGTTGCGGGGCTGTGTCCAATTGCTACAAAAACACCCGTTGCTGCAATGTCTTGTGTGCTATCGTCTTTTGTGCTGGACAATCGCACCCCTTTTACCCCTGTATCATCGCCATATATTTCTTGGACTTGATTGTCCCATATTACTTTTATTTTATCATTTGCAAATAATCTGTCTTGTAAAATAGGTTCTGCACGTAAAGAATCCCTGCGATGTATCAAGGTTACCGACTTGGCAATGCCTGCCAAATATAATGCTTCTTCTACCGCAGAATTTCCGCCGCCTATAACACACACATCTTCGTCCGAGAAAAAGAATCCATCACACGTTGCACAGGCACTTACACCCATATTTTGGAATTTCTTTTCGCTTTCCAACCCTAACCAGCGGGCTTGTGCTCCCGTGGCAATAATAATGCTGTCTGCAATATAAACATCTCCGCTGTCAGATTGACATACAAAAGGGCGTTTTGAAAAATCTACTTTGGTGATAATATCCGTATGCAACTGCGTACCCACATTTTTTGCCTGCTGTTCCATTTGTTCCATTAACCAAGGTCCTTGAATGGGGTCGGCATACCCCGGATAATTTTCCACTTCTGTTGTGATAGTCAACTGCCCGCCTTTTTGCAATCCTGCGACTAACATTGGTTTTAAATTTGCCCGTGCTGCATATATTGCCGCACTGTATCCTGCGGGTCCAGAACCGATAATCAATACTTTTGTTGTGTGTTGTGTCATTGCGTGTTTTCCTTTTATTATTTGCGTATATGTGGATTTTACTGTGTTTTCAAAATTGGCTGTATGGTGTGATTTTATTTATCATACTGGACAAAGCGGAATGTTATGTCATTTTCACATATATCTTGCCCTGTGCTAGTTTTTTTCCATACACTGGAATTTATATCAGGGAATTTCGCATCGCCTTGGGGTTCGATGTCCACTTCTGTGATGTAAATCCTGTCAGCATCAACAATAGTTTGTGCATAAATATCTGCCCCACCAACAATCATTATTTCATCAACACCATTTACCAATGCCATTTGTTCCGCCATATCTATGGCACTGTGTAAGCTGTTCAAAACAATACAGCCCTCTGCTTGCCATTCCTTGTCCCGTGTAATAACAATATTCACACGCCCCGGCAACGCTTTTCCGATGCTTTCAAAAGTTTTCCGCCCCATAACAATAGGTTTTTTCATAGTCGTTTCTTTGAAAAATTTGAAATCAGCAGGCAAATGCCACGGCATACGATTTTCCGTGCCGATTACATTGTTTTTCCCCACCGCTGCAATTAAACTTTTTTTCATAATGTATCCTTGTTTTTTCGTTTGTTATGGTATTCGTTGTGTGTTCGCAATCTTGTTTATTATGGTATTCGTTGTATGTTTGCAATCTTGTTTATTATGGTATTCGTTGTGTGTTCGCAATCTTGTTTATTATGCGTTTGGTATCGTATTCTATATCTTTAAATACTTTTAATTTGCGACTTTCGCCGTTTTTCAAATATTACTCTTTACACCGCTATTGGTGCAGGAATATTCGGGTGGGCTTCATACCCTTGCAAAGTAAAATCGTCATAGGTAAAACCAAACAAATCGTCCACATCAGGATTTATCCGCATAGTTGGTAAGGATAATGTTTTTCTGGATAATTGTTCTGTTACCTGTTCAAAATGATTATTATATATATGGGCATCGCCCAAAGTATGGACAAATTCGCCTGTTTTTAATCCCGTTACCTGTGCAATCATCATCGTTAACAATGCATACGATGCAATGTTAAACGGTACGCCCAAAAATATATCCGCACTGCGTTGATACAACTGGCAAGACAATTTCCCATCGGCAACATAAAATTGGAATAAGCAATGACATGGTGGTAATGCCATTTCATTTATCAAACCCACATTCCACGCATTTACAATTAACCGTCTGGAATCAGGAGTATTCTTAATGGATTCTACCAAATTTTTTATTTGATCAATTTCCTTGCCGTCAGCGGTTGCCCACGACCGCCATTGTTTACCGTATACGGGACCTAAATCCCCATTTTCGTCTGCCCATTCGTCCCATATCCGCACGCCATTGTCTTTTAAATATTTGATATTTGTATCCCCATTTAAAAACCACAACAATTCGTGAATAATAGAGCGTAAATGCAGTTTTTTAGTGGTTAAACACGGAAAATTTTCGCTGATGTCAAATCGCATTTGATGCCCAAAAACCGACCGTGTGCCTGTGCCTGTTCTGTCTGTTTTATCCGCCCCGTTATCCATAACGTGTTGTAATAAATCTAAATATTGTTGCATAGTTTATTTCCCTGTCAATCAATCCATGTAAAAAAACACACCATATTTTGGTCATATTGTATTGCCTTATTTTATCCGATACCATACAGCACAACGACAGGTAAGGCAATATTTTTATAACATAATATTATAATACTATCACACCAATGCCATACTAATCGCACACTGATAGCAAACTAATCGCACACCCATAAAAAACTGATAGCGAACTAACCGCACACTGATAGCACGCTGTTAAAAATACAACAATTCCATATTAAAATACATAAAAAACCGTAGTATATAAATCCCTTGCGATTATATGTGCAATAGTATAGTATGGTTGTAATGGTGTTAAACTGCTTTGCGGAATAAACGTTGTGGACTCGGGGGCGGTACCCGACGTCTCCACCAATGGGGACGAAATAGGATCGACACGCGCAATAAAGGTCTAGTGGGCACTCGGTGAGGTATCGCCGTTATCGATCCAAACTTGAGTAAATGCAAACGACAACGAACAGTTGGCTGTAGCAGCTGCCTAAGCAGTGAATATAGCACAATGCATTATGCAAAATTCCTGACCTTCAACTAAGGTCAGGTGGGGTTTTTAGAGTGTCCTAGCAACAGAATCACTCTTTTATATTTTCCCATTCATACCCACAGATACGCCCATTTAATATGCACCCTTTAAAATAAAATCATTTTATATATATGTACTGTTTATAACATATTTACACAAGGCTTTACACAGGGATTTGCACGGGGCCTTACAAAGGGTTTGGCACAGAGTTTTATACGTATGTAAAAGCGTGTTTTTGCATTGGCAAGTATCAATCCCTTATCCCCATTATGCTTTACATTATGCTTTACATTATGGATTATCAATATAAAACACGTAATATTCTTGTAAAAACCCCCATCATCAATGCTGTAAAACATATTGCAATCGTTATAAAAAAAGAGTATTATATATTAAAAAATACAATACATAAAATAAAGGAAAATGGATTATGTCCGATAATATTGGTTATGGCAATCTGATAGAAAATGCAATGATGCAAGTGGTACGCAGTACTTTGCAATTGACACAAGAACAAGGTTTACTGGGAGAACATCATTTTTATATTACTTTTTTATCGAATCATCCAGAAGCCGTTATTCCTGATTTTTTACGTGAAAAATACCCACACAGCCTGACAATAGTATTGCAAAACAAATATTGGAATTTAGATGTCAAAGAAGATGGGTTTTCCGTAGAATTATCGTTTAACAATCAAAATTCAAAATTATATGTACCCTTTGACGGTTTATTATCGTTCAATGACCCCAGCGTGGAATTTGCTTTGCACTTTAATTCTGCATTGTTTGATGAAGACATTACGGATTTTGACGATTTACCAGAACACATTCAATCGGAAATAGAAGAAGAGTTCCTAGGCGAACGCAAACAAAATTCAACCCCAAAAGAAGGTAAAGTATTAAGCTTTGCAGACTTTAAAAATAAAAATAAGGAAGAAACAGATGACTAAACGTAACCCCGCTATGGAAACTTCAACACAAAATACACAAAATACACAAAATATAATGCGTACAGAAACCGACACAATGGGCGAAATGCACGTTCCAGCGGATAAATATTGGGGGGCACAAACGGCACGTTCTTTGCAAAATTTCAAAATAGGCGGCGAAACTATGCCATTGCCTTTGGTTAAAGCGTTGGGGATTTTAAAGAAAAATGCTGCCGTTACCAATATGGAAATGGGGGTATTGGATACCACTGTTGCCAATGCAATTATAACGGCTGCTGACGATGTTATTTCTGGTAAATTAGACGATAATTTTCCATTGGTTGTATGGCAAACAGGATCAGGTACGCAAACCAATATGAATACCAACGAAGTTATTGCCAATCGTGCGATTGAAATATTGGGCGGTGTTATCGGTTCAAAAAGCCCCGTACACCCCAATGACCACGTAAATATGGGACAATCATCAAATGATACATTCCCCACAGCCGTATCCATTGCGGTATCAGAACAATTATTTAACGTGTTGTTACCTGCATTAAACCATATTTTACAATCGTTAGAATCTAAAAGCAAAGAATTTGACTCTATTATAAAAATTGGTCGTACCCATACCCAAGATGCAACCCCGATTACATTAGGGCAAGAATTTTCAGGATATGCACATCAAATAAAAAATGCAATTGCCAGAGTCCAATCGGTTATGCCCCGTGCCTTAGAATTAGCACAAGGCGGAACAGCAGTGGGGACGGGTTTAAATTCTCGTATTGGTTTTGCCGAAAACTTTGCAAAAAATGTTGCAAAGGAAACAGGGCTGGATTTTGTAACGGCACCCAATAAATTTGAGGCCTTAGCAGCCAATGATGCAATGGTAGAAGTCGCAGGAATATTAAACACAATCGCCACGTCTGTTATGAAAATAGCAAATGATATTCGCTTTTTAGGGTCGGGTCCTCGTTCGGGATTGGGGGAATTGATATTACCAGAAAATGAACCAGGGTCTTCTATTATGCCCGGTAAGGTCAACCCAACACAATGTGAAGCCTTAACAATGGTTGCCTGTCAAGTAATGGGGAATGCGGTTGCGGTGTCTATTGGCGGTTCCAATGGGCATTTTGAATTAAATGTATTCCGTCCGATGATTGCATATAACGTATTGCAATCTATAAAATTACTTGCCGAAGGTATGGTATCATTTACCGATAATTGTGTTGTGGGTATCCAAGCCAATGAAGCCAAAATCCAATCCTTAATGGAACAATCCTTAATGTTGGTAACCGCATTAAATCCCCATATCGGATATGATAATGCTGCATTGATTGCAAAAACCGCCCACAAAAATAATTCTACTTTAAAAGAAACAGCTATGGAATTAGGGTTGTTAACCGCAGAACAATTTGACGAATGGGTTCGCCCTGAAAATATGGTATCTGCAAAGTAACAAATGCTATACAATTTTAAAAGGCGGATTCCATTCGCCTTTTTTTATATGTAGTGTATATAGTGTATCTAGTGTATATAGTGTATATAGTGTATGGATACATAAAATATGAAAAATAAACCTGTAAAAAGCCCTGCCACATCTTAATAAAAGGAAATCCATTGCAACAAAAACCCTATAGCTTACTTTTTGCACACGGTGCAGGGGCGGACAAAGACAGTCCGTGGATGCAATCGGTTGCAATGTTGTTAAAAGATGCAGGCGTGCCTGTTGTGCGGTTTAATTTTCCCTTTATGGACAAACGGTTATCGGACGGTAAAAAATATCCCCCTGATAAAATGGATATACTGATACAAACCTACAAAGATATAATGGAACACCACACCGACCGCCCTGTGTTTATTGGCGGTAAAAGTATGGGGGCAAGGGTTGCCAGTATGATAGCCCCCCAATACGCCCATATTTTAGGGTTGGTTGCATTTTCATACCCTTTTCACCCTGTGGGCAAGCCTGAAAAATTACGAACCCAACACTTGCATTCTTACAATAAACCCGCCCTTATTTTACAGGGTGAACGGGATACGATGGGCAACAAAACCCAATGGCAAGGCTTTGATTTAGATACAAACATACATATACACCCTATCCCCAGTGCTAACCACGATTTAAAGCCTTTGGTTGCGTCGGGGTATACCCATCAGAACGCTTTGGAAATGGCAACACATAAAGCCATAGAGTTTATGGATTCCCAGTATCATCAATACGTAAAAGCGAAGGTACTATAATGACCATAAAAAAGCATTCCGTAAAAATTCAAGGGCATAGCACGTCTGTTACCATAGAGAATATTTTTTGGCAGGGATTACAACATATCGCCGATGAAAAAAAGTGTTCTATCGCCCATTTAATACAAGAAATTGACGCCACCCGCACGGGTAATTTATCCAGTGCCATTCGCATATATGTTATGTCCCATTATACGGATTTTAAAAGCTAGTATCAATTTTTGCAAAAGCCTTGCCCGTTACATCATTTTCAATCTTTTTATTTTTCTTTTTATTTTTACGGGATTTCTTTTTTTTCTTGTTATTGAAAAAGTCAAAGCTGTCATTTTTATCATTTTCTATCTGGGGAATATTACGGGGGCTATCGCTGTAAAAACTATCGTACATCCAAAATAAACCATACCCCATACCCCCAACGATTCCAAAACCAGCCAATGTAGACAAGGAATTTTTATCTTCTGTCGTTTCATATTCTGCGGGTCTGTTATCTAATTCTATAATATTATTTACGTTTATATTTGAAAACTCTATTTTTTCTATTTCATAGGTTAGACTGTCTGATTTTATGTTTTCTCCTTTTGTAAATCTGCTTTCAAATATTGCCCGTGATACAGTTACATCCCCTGTAAATATTATGTCGTTTTTGGCTGTAGCTTTCAAATCGCCAACGGTGTTTATATTGCCCGCTGTAATATCGTAACCCTGTAATGTGATATTTGCACCCGCTTCTATATCCGCAAGGCTTATATTTCCCATTGACACAATATCAAGCGTATCGGTAACAGTAATATTGCCCGCTGTCGTATTGCCTTTTGTATTTATGGATACGGATTGGGCAATAATATCCCCAATGAATGTTGCATTGTTTTCGGCTGTTCCTTTCAAATCGCCAACGGTGTTTATATTGCCCGCTGTAATATCGTAACCCTGTAATGTAATATTTGCACCCGTATTTACATTCCCCAGATTGATATTTCCCATTGTAATAATATCAAGCGTATTCGTATCGGAAATACTGTCTATTGTAATATTTTCTTCACTTTCTATAGTGATTTCTTTTGCACTTTTGATACTGCCAAACGTTATAGAACCTTGTGCAAAAATGTATGTTTTATGCTTTGCCTGTATATCCCCAATATTATGTTCTGACGTTTCAAACCTGATGAAATATTCAATCGGTAACGCTTTAAAATACGAATTTTCAAAATCTTGAAGAGTGTTTTTTTGAGCATTATGTATAACCAGCGAACCCTTTAAAGAGCGAATTTCCATATCAATATTGGGTTCTGTTAAAATAATTTTCTGTGCCTGCAAAGATATATTATCTGCATTAACCAATTTTTTAATTTGTAAATCCCCATCATAAATAATGTCCATATGGCGTTTGGCAGTAATCGTATCTATAACCTGCGGGGTATGTGCTGGCGGTAAAAGATTAAAAACAACGCTCTTTTCACCCTCTGTATCAAATACGTTATACAAAGAATTTTCCGTATCAAAATCCGCAATCACATTTATTTTTTGCGTATTGATAATCAAAGAATCCGCTTTCAAACTGTTTGCTGGTCTGCCCATATCCCCCAGTGTTAATATTCCTGATTTTGTTTCGGCATTTAAGGTTATGCCGTCACCCACTTTTCCTATGGTTAAATTTCCCGATGTGATTTGAACGGTGAAAATACTTTCAAATCCTGAAATATTTCCGATATTCAAGGTTTTTTCCGATAATAAAACAGTTTCCCGTGATAAAATTATGTCCCCAACAGATTCCGATTCCGTGCGTATGGTCAACAATCCTTTTCCGCTGGCCTGATAAAAATTAATATTCGAAGAATGTGTATCCACTTCCACGGTTTTTCCAGATAAAATTTCCGCATCAACAAATAAATCTTTTACTGATAATGTGCCAAGCGTTTTAACTTTTAACTTGCTTACCCCTGCCCTTATATTGCTTATCGTAATATCAATATTTTTTTCACTTTGCACTGTAAAATCATATTGCCCCATAACATCATCCAGATAAAAAGAGTCTTCAACAGCTGGTATTAAAATTGTTTTTCTTTTTAAAAGTATCCCAGAAACATTTGTAGTTTTTGTGTAAATTTTCAACACGCCCGTACCTGATGTTTGATAAAAATTCATATCAGAAGTCCCTGCCTCTACAATAATCTCTTCCCCTGACAGCTCTTTTGCTGTGTAATCCAAAGCGGCTAGATATAATTTATTTGCCTTACCCTGTTTATCTGGTTGGGAATTTGCAATAATAGATATGCTGTTTTGTGGATTAACACCCGATATATTCCCTATTTTCAAATGGTTACCTGTGCCAATAATTGTTGTCGCACGGCGTAGCATTATATCCCCCAGCGTTTCTTGCGAAGAAGTTTGAAATGTCAACATACCCTCGCCTTCGGCTTGATATAATGAAAACGAGGTGTTTGTAGATTTCGCAATAACGTGTTTTGCCGATAAAACCGATGCGTTATAATCTAAATCTCCAACAATCAATACTGTCGGCGTCCCCTGCCTATCTTTTTGCGTATTGGCATAAATTGATATTTTATTTTTCTCCGATATACCAGATATATCGCCAATAATTAAAGTATCTCCGATGCCGATAATCGTTGTTGAACGGCTTAAATCTATATTTCCTAAAGTATCAGAACTGGACGTTTGGAATACCAATGTGCCATATCCTTTTTTGTAATTCGCAAAAGTCGTTTCATTTTTTAACTGTACAATAACTTCACTGGCGGAAAGATTCTGTGCCTGTCCATCAAGGCTGCCGATATGTAATTTTTGTGCCGTATCAATATTGTTACTATCAGTAATATCAGTATTAACGACAACGGATAAATATTTTGCTCCTGTCACATTGCCAATACTTAAACCGTTTTCATTAAAGGCTTTAATATCCATAATGGCATATAAATCCATATCGCCGAATTCCTGTGCATCTGTTTCTATGTATAATTCTAAATCTTCTTGAATTACCTGATTATTCTGGTTGTTATTGTCGCCGTCATTTGCCATAATATCAGCATTAAACCGTGATACGCTTTTCACGTTATGAAAATTCCATTCTCTGAAAGTGTGTTGTTGAGTCAACCCCATAAACGTATTTTTTTCTAGTCCGTAAATAGTACCTGTCATATCGTTTAATTTGGGCATAGTTGTGTGTACAAGAGTATCCAAAAATGTCCCTGTTCCAGAAATACCATTTACAATATCATAACTGGCATATAAATCCATATCCCCAATGCTGTAATTATTATCATTAAATATAATATTGCGTCCTGCATACAATTTTAATTTTTTATCCTGTGTGCCTGCCCATGGGGATTTGCTAAATGTTAAAACATCAGATGATATTCCCATTAACATTCCATCACCAGATAAAGAGATAGCAGAATCTGGCGAAGATAATGCAATGGAATATCCCTTGATTTCTGTAACTATAACAGACTTTTGCATTTCACTATTCTGCCAATGTATATCATAAAAAACAGCTTTCTGTGTCGTATGTCCTGCTAGCTTAGTCCCATCATCAGACATACTCCACCCCCCAGTAATATCGGTATCCGTAAAAATTTTATGGTGCAGATTTACTTTTGTATTTCCATCCCATATGGCAAAATTCAAAGTACTTCCCACAGAATATAATATTTTATATCCTGCCGAACTGTAATCAGAAACCGCTATGCTGTTCACCGTACCCTTTGATAGGTTTGCGTTTATGGTTATCGTATCTGTATCCGTACTAAAGCTGCCCTTAAAGTTATCCGTAAGGCTAAAAGATTCTGGGTTTTGACCTTGCCATAATTTCACCCCTGTATCATTGCCATTGCCGACAACTAACGCATATGCGATAACATTGTTAGTATCATTTATTTGTGTTCCAAAATCCATCGCAGTTACCGTATAATTTACATCAGGAAATTTTATCGCAGCCTGCCCATTAAAAGTATCTTGAACAAGCCCCATAGTGTTGTCCAGTTCATAAATATATATTTTATTTTCAATCGCAGCAGCCAAATATTTTCCGTCAGAGCTTAACGATACAACCCCATCTTTGCTGTTTGATTCTGGTACAAGCGTATGTTGAAGTACGTGTTGCAGTGTGGGGGCATAATAATTATTGGCGTCTAAAGTAAAAGTCCATATCGCATTTTTTTCATCATTTTTACCATAAAATAAAGCCATTTTTGTGCCATCACCGTTTAAGGCTAACGTATTTTTTCTGCCTAATTTTTCCGATTTTCTGGTGCTTGTAACATCCATAATTTCATCTAGGGCGTATTGTGCCCACTGTCTTTGGATATGTTGGGTTTCCAATCCATCAAACAATAATATATCATTAGAGGCGACCAATGTTATTTCCGTATGATTTAAAGTATTTTTCAAATATTGCATTTCAATATAAACTCTGGAATTGTCCTGCGTTTTCATTACCGAAGTTCTGCTCCACGGGGAATCCGATAAAACAAGGCTTCTCGCAGGATATTTATCCATTCCTATAAAGTTTCCATCCTGTTTTCTAGTGGATGTATTTCCCCCCGGATTAATCATCATACTATTGCCTTGCCCTGATAAAAACAATCCCCCATCCTTGTCTGCCAATAATATATCAGATGCGTGATACATAACACCATAAGCCGATTTGTCAAAATCAGATTGGGAATCCTTTGGCAATACAGAAATTTTGCTCCAGTCCAAAGAATAAAATAGAACTTTTCTTTCCGTATGCCCCGCTAAATTCATACCATCATCTGAAATGCTCCACCCCTTTGATATATTTGCCATATTGGTTATGGAATGTTGTAATACTGGTGTTTTGGCATTGCCTTTCCACGTTAACATCTGCACAGAATTTTTGTTATTTTCTGTGATAATTCCATATAAACCATTATTCACATCCCAATTGGTAATATTTACATAATGTCCATATTTTACCCCATAATAAGACTTCAAACCTCTGCCTTTTGCCCATTGATATTTTAACAAACCCTCACTGCTTGGTATGTTAACCGTAAAATCCAGCGGGGATAACGCCGATTTATTATCGTGGATGTTGTTTCCATTTTCTGTTGACCATAAATATATCCCTTTGTTATTACTGCCCACTGCTAATATATATTGTGTTTCCCCATTAACAGTTTTAACCCCCCAGTCTAAACTTTTACCCAAACGAAATGTATGCTGCCCGCCTATTTGATCAAAAAATTGTTTCCCATTAATAAACCCTCGATAAGACTTGGTATTATCCGATACATCAAGCCCATCTTCGCTATAAATATTGGCACCATTTATCTGCATAGCAGTATTTAAAGCGTATACATACACTACACCTTCTCTGTCATTACCGTTGTTATGTTGTCTGCCGCTAACCGCTAAATACTTTGCGTCTGATGACAATGCCACCGCATAGCCAAAGTGATGATTATTTTGGGGTTTTTCTATTGTCGTTTGCAACGTTGCCCCATAGTGCTTATCTTTGTTTAAGCTGAATAAATACACTTTGCCAAGTATGTAATTGCTTAATGCTAATTTTGTACCATCTGCATTCATAGAAATATCCACACCGATAGCATCCGTATTATTTTGCGTTGTATCTGCCCCTAAAGCATATAAAGAATGCACCCATTTTGTTTGTATATTTTTTTCTGAAAAAGTTACTTCGGCTTGTATTTTTTCCACATCCGTCCATACACTTTTAGAATACACTAACTCTCCTGCTGAAAATATATTTCTGCTAAAAGGTTTTATTCCGCCGGCATTGCTGCCACCAGCTACCAACATACGTTGCCCATCACCGCTAAGGGCAACAACACCATTTAACGCTGGCAACTGGGAAATATATTGTTTTTTATTGATAATACCGTCAAAATTCTCGTCTATAGAGCTGGTAGGTGCTCCATCTTGTATTTTTTGCCAATCTATTTGCAAAAATTGTATTTTTGTGTTGTTATGCCCTGCTAACTTTGTTCCGTCATCGGACATACTCCACCCACCACTGACTCGTGAAATACCCTTAATTGTATGGTGCAACACAGGGTTATTTTGTGTTGAATCCCACGTAAGCAAATCTATTTCCACTTTACCCATTACAACAGACATCATATATGCGTTGGTATCGGCGTCCCAATCAGAAACCGCTACGCTGAATCCCCCACTGGTTTCATAAAACGTTTTTAAACCCCGCCCTTTTGCCCAGTTTTGTTTTGATTGTATATCCGCATTCCCCATTACTTGATGGGCTGTAAAATGCAGCGGATTAACAGCATTAGGGCTGTCGTTTATGCCTTTTTGCGATGTGCTAGACCAAATATAAACCCCCAGGTCAAGCGTTCCAACCATCAACGTGTATTCTGTAGCAGTATTTGATTCTGAAATCCCCCAATCTAGCGAATATCCAAATGCAGAAAAATGATCCCCATTGGCATCACCGAAAAACTTTTTGCCATCAATTATACCCCTGTATGTATTATTGGCATTTGAAATACCCCCACCCAGTTCTGTATAATGTGATTTTCCGTTAATTTTCATTGCATTGTCCAAAGCGTATATAAATACTTTGCCCTGCCCTGCTGTGTTATTGTTAAAAATATTATCACTAACCGCTACATATTCTCCATCACCAGACAAGGACACTGCAAAACCAAAAGACCCCGTATGGTTTTGTGCCTGTATTATATTTTGAAGAGTAGGAGCATAGGCATTATTCGCATTTAAAGAAAACAAATACACCTGACCTTCTTGACTGTTTCCCACCGCAATTTTTGTTCCATCTTGGTTTAGAGAAATTCCATTATAAGCCCCCATAAAATCGCCATTTTTCACATCAGCGGGGTACATTGTCCCGTTGGTTTGCGTTGTACCATTCACAAAATGTATACTGTTTTTTGTCATATACCAAAATTGCGTATGATAAAATTGGGAAATATTTTCAACATCATTACTGATAATAATATTTTTCATAGTATTATCCGTATAAATAGAGATTTTTCCAACACCTATACCACCGCTAACATTGAAAGATTGTGTTAAGGTATTCTGAGAGCAAACAGGCACACAATCCGCAGTCATTGTTACTTGTGTCGCCGCTGTTTTTATAAAGCCCCCATTCTGTGTTCCTGTGGCACTGGCATTTCCCAAAGGATACACCTTGTCCGATGCTTGTAAAAATATTATTCCCCCATTACCGGCAGACCCATTTGCCGAAATTTCCACTTCTGTTGTCATATTGTTATGGCTTACAAAATGCAATGCGGACATATCTGTTAATCTTTCCCCATACAGCGGGGCTGGTGGGTCTTGGGATTGCAAGGCAGGATTATAATATGAACCGCCAATACGGATTATTCCACCCATTACCCCATTGGCAGATATTCTGGTACCCAACATATGTAATACCTGTCCTGCGGTTATATCTATTTTACCAGCTGTGCCAGTTACAGAATCCGCCATATATGTTGCCGAAGATACAACAGTCCCCCCAGCCTTATTGCCCAAAACAGTATCCGCTGATACGTGTACCACATTGCTATGGGATATAATTCCACCACCCCCCACCGACGATACATCATATAACGCAGCCTTCATTTCCATAGACGTAAAAGATTTAACGCTTATCGCCCCACCAACTATCCCCTTTGCCAATAATTTCCCAGACAAAGTAAAGCTGGTTTGAATGTCTGTGCTTGCCTTTGTATTAATATGGATACTGCCCCCGTCTTGTTTTGTACTATCATCCCCTGATGCATCAACAGTACCGCTGACCGTCACAGAACCCCCGCCAAGAATAATTTTACCTGACGTGTTTTCAACACTTTTCGCCTGAATCAAGCCCCCAATATTTATGGTATTATTTAATATATCTTTAACCGTTTTTACGGATACCTGAATCGTTCCACCGTCTGCCAATATATTGCCTGTGTTGGATATGCTTAACCCCACAAAGTTCCCTGTTGAATCTAATATTGTTTGTAATTTTTTTGCAGGAATTGTTACGTTTAACAAATCAGACTGCCCAAAAGAAACCGTAATTTCATCACCTGCCCCTAATGCTACTTTTCCAAATTTTGCCGTAACAGTTGCACTGTTAGAAATCGCCCCACCTAACAACGCCACAACACCGCCCGGATTTACCGTAATATTGGCATCGTTTTCAACAATACCGCTGGTTGGCGATTTTCTGAAAAAAGTATAAAGCCCATTTGAAAAATTTTGGTCTTGTATATCCAAAGTAGAGGCAATCAATCCACCCACATTAATGTCTGCCGTATTGGTAAACAGTATGCCATTGGGATTTATTAAAAATACTTTCCCCGTGGCCGTTATTTTTCCTGCAATAACAGAACGCTGATTTCCTATAACACGATTTAATGTAGAGGACAATGCATTCGGCTGTTTAAAATTTACGGTATAATCCTGTCCCACAGAAAAACCGTCCCACTCTATAATCGCTTTTTCAGTGGTTTGTTCTATGTCCAGTATTTTTGTACCATTTTGAACCGTTATGGACGCAGTACCTGATTTTACCTCCCCACCAAAAGGTAATATATCTGCACAGGCAACCCCAGATACTGCAAAATTTATTATACTGGGTACTAATACAGATGTTGCTAATAAAAGCATTTTCTGTTGGGTGATTTTTGTTATATTTTCATACTTCATTTCAAATATCCTAATCTCTCTAAAACTCTCTAAGTTTATAGAATGTGAAATAGGAAATGATTTATATTTAATACTTCTTGCGTTATTTTTTTATATCCATATGTTGTCTTTATCAGTATCACATCTTATAAAAATAGAACATTATCTCAAAAATTATTCTGTACGTAATAAAGCCAATTATTCCATAAAATCATACGTTAATAATTATGAGTACTTATATAAAATATACTATTGATTGCAATTTTCCACAAGAAGAAAAATAAAAAAACACAATAAAATCAATATGTTAAGTATAATAATATTAAAAAAAACTATAAAGAACCGCATAAAATAACAATTTTTATTGTTTTTTTCTACAGCCCGCAGTACTATGTTTTTATGATGAAATCCGTTTTTAAACGCAATATATACATAAAAAACCACACTGGAAAATTTCAAGGAAGCATTATGTCCGTCGTAAATTTTAATAAAAAACGCAAAGAAAAGGCAAAATCGGACAAACAGCAAAAGGCATCCGAAAACCGCATTGCGTTCGGCAGGACTAAATCACAAAAACAATTGGAAAAATCCAACCGTGAAAAAGACACTGCCCACATACAATCCCATAAACGGGATACTGTTGACGATACAAAAACATCCGAAAAATTGACACCAGAACCAGAAACTGATAAAATCACATAAAAGCAGTTACAATTATAAACAGGGCTATATATAAAATATTTTCATATGGAATATATATAATGCAATTTGGCAATGGAGTATCGCAATGGAAAACATCCATAAAAATGTACAAACAGTGAATTTTAAAAACAGATTACAACACGCAATTCAAAGCCCGCACTTTACAATCGCAATCACAATATTAATAATTATAAATTCTGTTATATTGGGGCTGGAAACAAACAAGGACATTACAAAATCCTATGGTGGGATATTATCCACATTGGATATGGCTATTCTAATTCTTTTTACCATAGAATTATCGATAAAATTTTATATTTCAGGCTTTAAAATGTTTAAATCCGGGTGGAATATATTTGATTTTTTAATTGTCAGCATATCGTGGTTACCCATAAATGGCAGTTTTTCCATATTCCGTGCCATACGTATATTGCGTATATTACGCTTAATTTCCGTCGTCCCACAAATTCGCCGACTGGTAACAGCCATGGGGCATTCTATCCCCGGTATGATATCGGTGGCAGGATTGTTGGGATTGATATTTTACATTGCGTCATTGCTGGCAACCAACTTTTTTGGCAACCACCCCGATGCCAATATGCAAGAATGGTTCGGAACAATAAGCGCATCCGCATATACATTATTTCAAATTATGACATTGGAAAGCTGGTCAATGGGGGTTGTACGCCCGACTATGATATTATTTCCAAATTCGTGGATGTTTTTCTTGCCATTTATCATTATTACCAGCTTTGCAGTATTAAACTTTTTTATCGGTATTATCGTAGATTCCATGCAGATAGCACAAAAATTAGAAGCCGATATAACGGGTAAAGACGGGGAATTACCCGCCACAAAAACCGATATTCGCCAGTTGCTGGCAAAAATAGAACAATTGGAACGACAGGTGAAAGACAAGACGTAAATACCCACTACACAAAGCTCCGAACGGGGCTTTTATTTCAAGAATTGTCCCTAGCAAATAATACTGTGGACAAAGATATAATTGCAAAAATCACGCTGGCAACCAATACAATAAATGGAACCGTTAGCGTGTCAAAAATATATGAAAAATAAATCCCTGCCAACGTGGATGTAACCCCAATAAAAACAGAAATAACCGCCATCATTTCGGGCGACCGTGCAATTTGCCGTGCCGCAGCGGCAGGAATAATCATCAAAGATGTTACAAGCAAAATGCCAATGGCTCTAATGGACACAACGATAACAATGATTATCACAACCATCAGCAAAATTCGCATTAAAAATACATTGATGTTTTCTGATTTTGCCAAATCTTCATTTATCGCCGCCAAAACCAATGACGACCAATTCAATCCTATGATGCTTAAAACCACAATACTGCCAAAACAAATCCAATATATATCGTCCAGCGTAACAGTCAACAAATCCCCAAAAAAATAGGAATGCAAATCAATTTTTTGATTCATTACGCTTATAACTATAATTCCCAATGATAACGATGTATGTGCCAAAACCCCCAATATGGTATCGGTTGCCAATCCTTTTTTCTGTTGTAATATCAACAATAAAAACGCAAAAAATGTACATATAAGAACAGTTCCCAAGTTAGGACTTATCCCTAGAATAAAGCCTATTGCTACGCCTAAAATGGCACTGTGTGAAAGCGAGTCGCCAAAATACGCCATACGTTTCCACACAACAAAACACCCCAACAACCCCGTGATTACCGCAGACCCCACACCTGCAAATATGGCTCGTATAATAAAATCATCTATCATATTTATTGTCCTGCCTGTACTTTAATGCATATGGTGTATTTTGATATAATGACAACATATAATTCATTTCATCACCGAATAAAGACAGAAAAGCCCCGTCTTGTATAACCGTTTCTAAATTTCCGCAACAGAGTATTTTATTCTGTAAACAAATAACATTTTCTGTAAATGCACTCATTAAATGCAAGTCGTGCGATACCATTAAAATGCTTATATTTCTTTCTTTGTGAAGTTTTTTCAAAAGCTGATAAAACTCTAATTGCCCTTTTATATCCAGATTTTTTGTCGGTTCATCCAGCACCAATAAATTCGGATAATTTAACAAACTTCTTGCCAACAAAGTGCGTTGTAATTCTCCGCCAGATAAGGTTGATAATTGTTTATGTAAAATATTTTCTATTTGCACTTCTGTCGCAACATTTTTCATAGCCGTTTCATTATGTTTTTTGCTTTTTAAGTGCTTTTTATTGATAAGCAAAAAATGTTTCACAGTCATAGGGATAAGGGAATTTTTGTATAAATCTTGCGGTACATATCCGACAACAAGGTTTTTTGCACGGTTAATATGCCCACTATGCGGTTTTTCCAAGCCAATTAATACCTTTAATAAAGTTGATTTTCCCGCTCCATTCGCCCCAATTATGGTTGTGAAAGTATTTTCTGGTATGTGTAAGCATACGTCTTGCAAAATATGTTGTTTTTGCCGAATTATATTTATATTATTTGCCGTGATTAACATTTATTCCATCGCTCCCAGACACGTTTTGCACGTTCCATACGCCTCTATATAGCTGATGTCTATTTGTGAATTGGGATTTTTTGGTGCCGATTGTAAATATTCTTGCAGGCTGTTTCCGCAATATTCTTCAACCATTTTGCAAATATTACATATTACAAAATAACAATTACATTGGGTCTTGGAATAAAAACACCCAACATAAGAACTAAGACTGTGTATTTTATGAATCAATCCTTGCTCTACCAAGAAATCTAACGCACGGTAAACAGTTATTGGCTTGGCTTTTTTGTCAATCGTTTGCAAAATTTCTAAAATACCATATGCCTTTTGGGGTTGGTGACTTTGTAAAATAATCTCTAACGTTTTTTCCCTTGTAATCGTCAGGCGAACATTATTATTAGCACAAATTTGCTGTGCACTTTTTAAAGCACTTTTTATACATAAAGAATGGTTATTACAATCTTTCATATCACATCTTTCTTATTATCTTGACATAGTATATGTCTTTAATTATAATTTATTACTGTTATGTTATAACATAACAATTTAATTAAGTAAACAAGGAAGAAATATAATGAAAAAAAAATATATACTTATGGCAACACTTTTATTTTTGCTGCCAAGTTATACTTTAGCATCAGAAAAAATAATAGTAACAATAAAACCGCTACATTCCATAGTCAGCGGGGTTATGGGAAAAACGGGCAAGGCACAATTATTGTTGACAAACAAACAATCCCCCCATGATTTTCGTTTAAAAGCATCACAAATAAAAGCTTTAAACGATGCGGATATTGTTTTTTATATCAATACAAAGTTTGAAACATTTTTAAAAAAAGGTATGGCGAATATGCCATCAAATGTGCGAAAATCCTCCATATTAAACGCCAAGAACTTAACGATTCTTGATTATCGTAAAGGTGGAATATGGGGCAAACATAATCACGACGATGACCACGACGACGATAAGCACGATGACGACCACCACGACGACGATAAGCACGATAAACACGACGATGACCACGACGAACATTCTGATTTTCATTTATGGAACAGCCTGAAAAATGCAGAAAAAATAGCATTATTTGCCGCACAAGAATTAAGTCTGGTATATCCAAAAAACAAAGCGATTTATACAAAAAATGCTGCACGATATATCAAGAAATTACAAAAATTGGATAAAAAAATTAAAAAAAATCTAAAAGGATTGCAAAATAAACCTTTTCTTGTTTTCCACGATGCGTATCAATATTTTGAACATCAGTATAATTTAAAAGCTGCGGGATCTGTTACATTTGACCCCAGCGAACCGTTGTCATTAAAACGCATAAAAGAGTTACGCAAAGAAATCAAAACCAAAAATGTGAAATGTGCATTCATAGAACCACAATTTTCCAAGAAACCTGTTGAAACCATAACAGAAGGCACAAATACAAAAATTGGCGTATTAGACCCCTTGGGAAGTTCTGAAAAAAATGGAAGTGCGTTGTACTTTAATGTAATGATAAAAATGTCACAAGAATTTAAAAAATGCCTAGGGTAAACCCCTTTTATATATGACTGTAACCCATTGTCCTTTCCCCTGTCAGCAACGCTGTGCAAGGGAAAGGATTGTTTTATTGAAAATATACATATAATACCGTATACTCCATATACATTATAATCAGTATAAAGGGGCGATATGTTACAAGGAATTTATTCCCTTTTATTATTGCTATATTTTTTCACAAGCACTTCCGATAAGACATGGGACGGTTTTTCGCATAACACGTCATAGGCTTGTTTTGCGGTTAG